>APFE031672544.1:0-21171 GCA_000404065.3 Pinus taeda | reverse complement strand
CACAGAAAAATAAACAATGCGAGAGAATAACACATAAAACACATATACACAAAGATTTTACACTGGATCCCAAAACTGGGACTACCAGCTTGATTTTTCATTATTGTTAGTTTCAATGTTACAATACATATTTATACATGCCGAAGCATCCAATACCATGGACCGATAAACATAGGTAGGTTCGCCCAACCTAATATAGGGTCCAAAAAATAAAAATTCCTGGGGCACTGCCTGGGACCCCGTAGATGGGGGCTACCCGCTCCCCTCAAACCCTCTGGACAGGGGGGGCTGCCACCCCCCCTGTGACCCCCCCCACTACGCAATCGGCGCAACGAAGGGAGGGCTCTGCCCCCCCTCTAACCCCCCAGTTCACTACGTAGGTTAGTCGTGGAAAGAATATAACACAACCCAACATGTTAGGATAGGGTTTTTTTTGGCAAATAGGGGATTAGGGAGTGATATCTAAGCTTTAGGGACAATAATTAGGGTTTGGGGATTTGTAGTTAGGATTTGAGAAAATGGGAATTGGGGATAGGGATGACTGAATATGGGAGTTAGGGAATGGGTGGATAAGGGAGTGAAAAAATGAAGGAGTGGAAGAATAAACTTGGCAGCCAAAAAAAAAAAACTAACCCTAGGCAATGGCTTTGAGAAATTGCAAGGTATTAGGGTTTTAATTTTATTTTACACAACTACCATAAACTTTAAGAAAAACTCCTTCACTAGCAAGGAAAAGATCTTGACTTACTTTCACACTATGAGAGTTGAGTGATTTTGGCAATTTGAGGGATTTTTTGAGGAAATCGGGCTTGGCAGCTCTATGCGCTGTGCCTCAAACCCAACGAACCGCGCCTCTTGTGTGCACCGTGCCAGTACAAAATAACACTGAGAAAGGCAACCCTATGCGCCGCACCAGCTCTATGCACCGCGCCTCTTGCCCAGTGTGTCGCACCTCCAATTTTGCACAACTTTTCTCCAAGTTCGCTTCCTTCGCTTAACAAAACCTTGACTTTTCTCACACTTTGTTCTTTGGATAAAAATGAGCTTTTGAATTGAGAAGAATGATTTATACGTAAGAGATTTTAATTTTTTGTTTCATAAAACACACTTTTATAATGTTTGCAATGTGACTTTCCTTTTCAACTCTGTTTTTTGAACATTTTACTTTATTTGAGCCTTTTGATGAACTAAATGACTTTGATTTTTGTTTGCTTTGCAGGGGGTGGAGCTACTGAGGCTTGGCAAGGTGACCAGGGTTGCCACTGAACTGATTTACATACAAAAGAACTAAAAAGACATGAATTTAGTCAATAAAACCTAAAATACTTTGTTTTTCCTCAAAACAGAGTTTTGAGGAAAAACACATTTCTGAGCAATTGATTATGATTTTTTTTTTGGTACTGGAACTTTATTGAACCTCCTCATGTGCCTACTGAGTATTATTAGACATTTTGAAAACCTTTTTGATGAAACCCTAGACCTAATGAAAGTGAAACCCTAAAAATGACTCTTGGAATTTCAAAGACAAAAAGTGACTGCAGATGATCTTGATGAATGGAAATGGGCCAGCAGGTAAAGGACATGAGGGTAAATGTACAACAAGTCACTACCGTCAGATGATCCATGCTCCTAATGGAATGCAACTAATTGAGCGAGACACCTAATATGCAATGCAACAAGAGGATTTGATCTCTGATAGAGGGATGAAGATGCCAACACTAACATTGGCTCCAATGGGGATGGTATCTCCTTGGAGGTGCCAAGAACTACAGATCTCTGGGAAAGCAGGCAGTGCCTTTGTCCATTGGGCTATAGAGTCAATAACTTTGACAAATCAAAACCAAACTCTTGACTCAATTTCAGGACTGAAATGTGACTCAAAACTGACTCAATTACAAGACTGAAATTGGCTAAGACACCTGACTCTAACAAATCAAACCAAAACTGAAATCAAACCTCAGTTTTATAGCCTTCACCTCAGGCCCCAAACTGAAAAATGAAAACAGTACACACTTGCAATGGAATTTAAACAAACCAGTATGTACAATGATGCATATGATAGCAGAAAACATTTCACAAATAGTACCATTTGAGTAGTCGGCCATTGACTGGCCTACCAGGATAATCTTCACCATTCATTTCTTACAAAAGGAAAGCATTTTGGCCCCGATATGTAGCGATCCTATAAGGTCCTTTCCAAAGGTTTTCAAACTTTCTATGTTTACCTTTCTCTTCATTCCTTGCATCCCATTTCAACACTATGTCTTCTATTTGAAACCTGTCTGCCTTTGCCTTTTGATCATATATCTTTTCTATTCTCTCTTGTAGCTTGAAAGTGTTCTGAAATACCTTTTCTATAGTTTGCCGCAAATGAATCATTTGATTGATTCTTTACTGCAAGTGATCATCTTCGCTGCCTACTTTTTGTAGGAGTTTGACCACCAGGACTACCAGAGAGGTTGGGAAGATTGTGTCCACACCATACACAAGCTCAAAAGGAGACATGCCTGTAGATTTCTCTTGACTTACTCTGTCTACCCAAAGCGCATTAACCAGATTTTTGTGCCAACTTTTCTTGTTAGTTTCCAACAGCTTTTTGATAATGTTGACCAAAGATTTATTTCAGGATTCCGCCAATCCATTGCCTTGTGGGTAATAGGTAGTCGAGTGCCCCAAAGTGATTTGATATTTATGATAAAAGTCAATCAATATTTTAGATTTAAAGGCTGCTGCATTGTCAGTGATCAACTTATTTGGATAGCCAAAGCAAGACAAAATGCTATTTTCAAGGAATGAAATAATTACTGAATCAGTGGCCTGCCTCGTGGGAGTCACCTCAATCCATTTGGTGAAATAATCCATTGTTGTGAGGATCCATTTATGTTGTGCTAAAGAAGAAGGATGGATCTCACCAATGAAATCCAAACCCCACTGCTGAAATGGAGCACTTACTTCAATGGACTTGAGTGGTAAACGCTGCAACGTCTTCCTACCTTGAAACATCTGACATTTGTGGCAGCTTGCCACTATTTTGTACACATCAACAAAAAGAGTTGGCCAATAATATCCCGCTCTCAAGATTTTATTGGTTGTTTTCTTCCAGAAAATATGGCCTCTGCAATCTCCCTTGTGAAAGTCTTCCATAACCTGTTTTGCTTCTTCTTCAACCAAACAATTGAGCAAGACACCACCGAGATCTTTCCAATAGAGTGCATTATTCATGATACAAAACTTGGCATCCTTCAATTTCGCTGTCCTACTTTTGTTCTTATCCATTCCAAGTGGTGATAACAGATTTTGGAGTACATAAACAATGTCTGAATACCAAGGAGAAAGAAGAAAAATTTCTGATACCTGAGTGGGCAGACCCTATTCATCTTCCTCAGACAAAGCAGCAATGAGATTAATATCCAAGGCATGAAAATTTGACTCAGCCATTAGTTTATCCAACCCCTGTCCTTTGATGAGCTTTGTTGGTTTGATCTCCACGTCATATTCCAACAGGGCAGCAATCCATTTGCCTCTTCTCCCCTCTGGATTTGTTTACACTAAGACATCTTTAATAGTAGCATTAGGGACATAAGCAAGGATGTGAGAATGCAAAATATAAACCTGAAAGTCTTTCAATGCCTTTACCAAAGCAAGGGCCTATTTTTCAATAATAGTATACTTTAGTGCTACATCCCTTATGGTTCTACTGAAAAATGCAATTGGTTTCTCAAGCTGATCTCTTTTCTGCATCAAGACAGCTGCCATAGTATGATCCAAGGCAAATGAAAACAAAATAAAATCTTGAGTATAATCCAGGCTGATCAAAACCGAAGCTAAAGAAAGGGCCAATTTCACCAAATTGAAAGACTTAATTGCTTCCTCAGTCCATCTCACTACACTATCTTTTTTGAGCATGTTTGTGATTTCCCTTAAATGTTTTGCAAGTTTAGGCACAAAGCGATGCAAGAAATTCATCTTACCATTTAACGATTGGATTTCTTTCTTACTTCATGGAAAATCAATCTTTTGAATGGATTCCACCCGAGCTAGATCGATGCGGATGCCCTCCTTTGATATAACATGACCGAGAAGCTTGCCTTCATCCATGGCAAATAAACTTTTCTTTGGATTGAGAGATATACCATACTTCCTTCACTGCTGAAATACAATCTTTAGACTTTTCTTTGGATTGAGAGATATACCATACTTCCTACACTACTGAAATACAATCTTCAAATGATAAATATTCTCTTTATCTGAATTAGAGAAAACTGTCAAATCATCAAGATAAATAACTATAAAGACATCTTTTTAATTAGCAAATGCGATATCCATCGCCTGCTGAAAGGTTGCACCAGCATTTTTGAATCTGAAAGGCATATTTGCATAGTGAAAAGTTCCCCACGGAGTGGTGAACACTGTTTTGTCTCTATCATCCTCATGGACCAGAATTCGGTTATAACTCGGATACCCATTGAGTAGCGACATGTAGGATGCTCCAGCTACTCTCTAAAGTATGAGATCCATCTTAGGCATTGGACAGTTTTCCTTCAAAGATACTTTATTCAGATTTCTAAAATCAATACATAGCCGAATCTCACCTGTTTTCTTGCGCACGGGAACCAAGTTTGAAATCCAATATGAAAATCTTATGGGGATGATGATACCAGTTTTTTACAACTGATTCACTTCCTTCTCAATTGAGGGCAGCAGCTTTGGATTTATTCTTCTCAGCTTCTGACGAAAAGGCTTTTGATTTGACTTGATCGAGATGATATGCTAAATTAGGCTTGTGTCATAGGCCTTCAAGTCTGAATAATCCCAAGCAAATACATCCGTAAAAGAAAATAGCAAACTGATATACTTTGCTTTTACCTATGGAGGCAACACTTTTGATAATTTCACTATTTTAGGATTTTCTGCTGATCTAATGTTCACATCCTCAACTCCTTTCTTGGTTGGCAGCAAGCTCGGTTTTCGAGCCACATCATCCTGATCGAACAGCTCCTCTAAAGGTATTAGACCTTTAGGAATGATGTTATCCTTCAGCTACAAAACCTCCATTTGATTGACTTCTATATCCACTTCACCATCATCATACTCTACATCAATAGAAGTGTCTTTAAATTTACCTTCATTTTGCAGAAATTCATCGATCTCATCATCATCTTGAAACACTTGCCAATACTTTTGATTTCCAGGTATAGTTGGCCGATGTTTCACATGAATCTCAAACTTGTTGTTTGAATTCATCAAAATTTTCAAATTACTTGCTGCTATTGCAAGTGAATCTGCAATAACATTCTGAACACGAGGGACACATGTCAAAGTATAATCTGAAAATACTCTCAAGATATCTAATACCGCATTGCGGTAGGCCCACATTTGAGGATGCTTAGCTTGGTATTCCCCTTTCACCTGCTGTGATAACTAAATCGAAGTCACCATACACTGAAATCCTTTTAGCATTCAATTTTCTAAGAATTTTCAAACCAACAATTAAAGCCTCATATTCATCCTCATTATTTGAACAGTCAAAAGCTAGCTTATAAGAACAGACCCTTACATTGCTTGGCACTATGTTTGGGGCGAAAATAGGGCTGCGTATCCAAATGCCAATTCCAGCACCTTCCCTTCCTACCGTGCCATCAAAATCCATGCTCCATAGGCCTGCTTCATCCTCTTCCAAATGCTGAAATTCTGTTTGTTCTGTTTCTCTTCCTTGCTATCCATCAATATGTTGCTACTGTCGGAAGGCTGATTACTCAGCAGTACTATCAAGTCTTTGTCTTTCTTGTTTGAAGACCTCTCTGAAGTTTTCAGTGATCTCGTGAATGTCCTCTACTTCAACTACTTGTCTATTTACATCATTAAAGCTATCTGAATACAAAACAAATGTTTCTAAATCAGTATGTACATGGTTAATTGGATGATTTACCAGTTTCTCCTTACTAGTGATCATGTACTTCATCTTTTGTTCCCAGTATAGTTTCCTCATCTGACCAAACACAGGAATGGTAGCATAGGAGAAATCAAGCTACATTGTCCCTTTAATCTTCACTCCCCAAGATCTGGAAAGAAGCATGCCAAATCTAGGAGGTATATCTGCCACAACCACATCCATTAAAACATTTTTAGCCAGAATCTGATCCAAACTGACAACCAAATCCTTGATAAGACCAATGCACCTTACTCTACCAGAATCAAAAGAGTAAAGGTCATGATATTTTCTAGTGATATCCAATCCCAATTTCTTCATGATGGCCTTAGGCATGAGATTATGAGAGGCTCCGGAATCAAACATAGCATTGTGTAAAACATAGTCCTTCACCCTGAGACTAATGTAAAAATGAGCTACATCACAATCTTGAGACTGACCTTTTAATGCTGGACCAAAACTCAACTCAAGTCTATCATCTTCCACGTTCACCATATCAGATGATGGATCCAAATTCATAATCTTAGACACCTAACCTTTGTAGCTGCTATTCTTCATCAACTCAGTCAAAGGAATAGATACTTTTAACTTAGCAATTTAATTTTCTAAGTTAAAAACTAGAATTTTCTCTACTTCTTTTGCTGAAAAATCCCTCTTTTCAATTTTCTCCTTTGATACACTTGGCTGATTAGATCTTTCATTTTTTGTTGGTGTTTTGTTGGTGATAGGATCAACTATCTCTTTTCCCTTTTTCTTCACAACAAGAGGATCATTCTTTGGCACTGTTGCCTCCTTCCTTTACTGAATTGGATTTATGGGGAGATCTCTACTTCTGAGTGAATATTGTCACTGCTGGGTTGACAAAGCATTCATGTATCCTCTTTGATATTCATCAGGCTCTTCCTCAAGAACTGTCTCATTTGCCAAAATGAAATTTTCGTCCCTTTGTACAACTGAATTCTCAGAATACTCCTCCTCTTTAGTGATAAAAATTGGCAAATCATCGAGTGTAAAGAAATGATTGTGTTCTCCAATTACATTCTCCTCCTCATCTGATTTTGGACCATGTACAAAATTCTACTGTAAGGGTGTCTTCACCTGCTGCTGCGCTACTTGGTCTTGTGTTCGTTGCTCTCTTTGCTTGATTATAAATTGTGGTTGCTGCTAGCCACAGAAGTTGGGATTTCTGACTTGTGGTTTAGGCTTGTCAATTGTTAATCTATCAAAAATCTTCTCCATCTTCCAAGCACCTGATCTGAAGTGGAAACCTCTTCCTTTATTGTGACCTTATTTTCAGCCTTTGTTCTAGCTCTTTTGGCAAGAAGATTTTCTTCAACACTGACTGCAATCTTCCGCATGTCTTCTAAAGTGGCCAGATCTCTTTCTCTTAATTAATAGGCCATATCAAGATCAAAACCATCCGGAAAATTTATCAAAGCCAGCGCCATAGGCGGCTTTATATGATCAGGAATTGCATTGTAAACGAAGTTGAATCTAATACAATAATCTTGGACAAACTCACCAATAGTTTGCTTGATGTTCTCATATTCGGAAAGGATTTGAAGGGGATTTTTCTTCACTTCCCAGTGATCCAAGAATTGTCTCTGCAAATTAGCCAATGTAGTGATACTTGTAGCCGGCAAAGCTCTGAACCATTTCCTCACTTCACCACCAAAGGTTTGTACAAACAGCCTGTCACATTTTCTGCATCAATCTCATGAAGGTCGAAGAAATCTATCATCCTGTCCACATGTTGCTGAGCTGTAACACCGTGAGGAGTGCCATCAAACAATGGAATTTTTCTTTGATAATCGGTGGGCATATCATCTAAATTTTGAGGTAGCACAAGGGGTGCAAACCGAGCAGCCATTTATCTTGGTGGATTTGTAATCGGTCTTGGGGATGTTGGGGGAATGGGTACAACTGATGTATGGGGTGTATGAGGTGTGTGTGTGTTAGGATATTCCGACACATAGGAAATAGTTAAGTTCAACTTGGTCTAGTATAGAGTTAGGTAAAGTGTGTTTCTTTACCGTTGTACATTTTGTAACTTACAATCCGACGGTCACGATATGTAGTGATCCGACGGTTCATTCTCTCCTCGGTATTACCGATACTTGATCCGTGGCTTGACACCTGATTGGTCCATGAATTCTATTTAAAGTGCATGGAGTGTCATTTGTAGGTTAACCGTGCATGAGAGAAGCTTATGTAAATTTTCATTCTTTTATTAATAAGTTGCCTGTAGTAGCCACGTTGGCGCAGGCCGTCGACTGTTTCCCTCTCTGAGGGTTTTAACCACGTCAAAATACTGGTGTATTGATCTGTGATCTGTTTGTGAGCGGTGTCCTTTTGATCTTCCTATGGTATCTTGCAGAGATGGTGTTTGTTCCGGATGTGTACTCGGAAAACATCATCGGGACAGTTTTGAAAAACGTGCCTCTTGGCACGCCTCAGCCCCTTTACAGCTTGTGCACAGTGATTTGTGTGGTCCACTTCCTGTTGCTTCATTCTCTGGCTGCAAGTATTTCTTAACTTTCATTGATGATTTCTCCAGACGCACTTGGGTATACTTCTTAAAACTCAAGAGCGAAGTATTTAACACATTTTTGGCCTTCAAAGCCTTTGTTGAAAAACAATCTGGACATCAAATTCTTAAGCTAAGAACTGATAATGGTGGAGAATATGTTAAAAACACATTCATCAACTTTTGCACCGAAAATGGAATTCAAATGCAACATACTGTTCCATACACTCCACAACAAAATGGTGTAGCTGAAAGGAAAAATCGCACCTTAAAGGAAATGGCTAATTGTATGCTGCAATCTAAAGGACTCAGTCTTAGTTTTTGGGCCGAAGCAATTAATTGTGCAAATTATATAATAAATCGCACTCCTACTAAGGTTCTAAAGAATATCACTCCAGAAGAAGCTTGGAGTTCCATTAAACCAGATGTAAGTCACTTTCGTATTTTTGGAAGTGAAGCATGGGCCCATATTCCAGATGAAAAGCATAAAGCTTTAGAACCTAAGAGTGAGAAATGTACTTTTGTTGGATATTCTGAAGATGTAAAAGGTTATAGACTTATTCCATTTAAGTCCAAAAATGTTATCATTAGAAGAGATGTAAAATTTGATGAAAATAAATCGGCCTGCGAGCCTAGTCCGGCGGATGTGCCACCTCTTCCTATCTCTTCTACTTTTGAAAACATTTCTTCTTCAGATGATGAAAGTGAGGATGACAATCCTCCCCCACCTTCTCAGGATCCTCAACTTCCAAGATGGGTCCGTGCTACTCGGGATGCAGCAGGTGATCTTGCCGGTGATCCTACAGATCAGCGACGTACACGTTCTCAGTTTGAAAGAGCCTCTTCTTTACTGGCTCAAGCTCCAGTAAATCATGATCCTGACACTTTTGCAGAAGCTTCAGGCCATCCACATTGGGAAGCAGCTATGAATGAAGAATATCATTCATTGTTGGCAAATGATACATGGGATCTTGTTTCTCTACCAAAGGGACGCAAACTTGTTAGATGTAAATGGGTTTACAGAACCAAGTATGGACCAGATGGGAAAGTTGATAAACATAAAGCTCGTCTTGTTGCTAAGGCCTTTTCACAGGTAGAAGGCATTGACTACACTGAAACCTTCTCCCCTGTTGCCAAAATGAACTCTATCCGCCTTGTTCTTTCCCTTGCTGCCTCTTTAAAATGGGAAGTCCATCAGATGGATGTTAAATCTGCCTTCTTGCATGGGGACTTGCATGAAGAAATCTATATGGAACAACCATTGGCTTCATCCAAACAGACTCCAGCCTTGTATGTCGACTTAAGAAATCTCTTTATGGTCTCAAGCAAGCTCCTCGGGCTTGGTATGCCAAAATGGATAGCTTTCTTTTAAAATCTGGCTTTTCTAGGTGTTATTCTGACAATACTGTCTACACCAAGAAAGTGGGCAACTCTCTTATCATCCTTGTTCTTTATGTTGATGATCTTATTCTTACTGGTAGTGATCCCAACCTTATAAACCATGTGAAGTCCAGCCTTAAAAAGAAATTTGAAATGACAGACTTAGGACACTTACACTATTTTCTCGGTCTTCAAGTCTTGCAATCCAAGGAGGGTATTTCCCTTTCCCAGTCCACGTATGCTTGTGATATTCTTCGTCATTTTCACATGGAAGATTGTAAGCCAGCTCCTTCTCCCTTTCAGTCTGGAGTCAAACTTTCAGTCTCTTGTACTTCTCCTGAAGTTGATGCTACCTTATACCGTCAACTTGTAGGAAAACTCTTGTATTTAACCCATACTCGTCCTGACCTTTCCTTTGCTGTTGGCCTTGTTGCTCGTTTTTTGCAAAACCCCCGTGAAAGTCATTGGAAAGCAGCTAAAAGAATACTTCGTTATGTTCGAGGTACAATACAGTTTGGGATTCATTACAGTGCCAAAGCAACTCCTCTATTAGTTGGTTTCACTGATTCTGATTGGGCTGGTGACCCTGATGATCGGAAGTCTACTGCCGGTTATGTCTTCACTCTTGGTTCAGGACCTATTACATGGGCTTGTAAGAAACAGGTTTCCATTTCTCTTTCGTCAGCAGAAGCTGAGTATCGTGGTGCCGTGGAAGCTAGTAAGAAAGCCTTGTGGCTTCGTCAGATCTTATCAGAATTTGGCTTTGAGCAGCAGAATCCATCCACACATTGGTGTGATAATCAAAGTGCCATTCAGCTATGCAAAGATCCAGTCCAGCATCAGCGCAGCAAAAACATTGAACTACACATGCACTTCATCAGAAAACTCATTCATGACCATGTTCTTGAAGTGCAATATTGTTCAACAGATGATCAGGTTGCAGACATCTTCACAAAGGCTCTCACAGAGGCGAAGTTCACTAAACTTCGATATATGCTTGGAGTTCAGGAATTTGTCACTAAGGGGGGATAGGCTCTAGTGCCTCCTTCCTTCTCCTATTGTGTCATATTTGTAAATCCTTCAATCCTATCCCAAGTTGTTCTTAAGGGGGGATGTTAGGATATTCCGACACATAGGAAATAGTTAAGTTCAACTTGGTCTAGTATAGAGTTAGTATAGAGTTAGGTAAAGTGTGTTTCTTTACCGTTGTACATTTTGTAACTTACAATCCGACGGTCACGATATGTAGTGATCCGACGGTTCATTCTCTCCTCGGTATTACCGACACTTGATCCGTGGCTTGACACCCGATTGGTCCATGAATTCTATTTAAAGCGCATGGAGGGTCATTTGTAGGTTAACCGTGCATGAGAGAAGCTTATGTAAATTTTCATTCTTTTATTAATAAATTGCCTGTAGTAGCCACGTTGGCGCAGGCCGTGGACTGTTTCCCTCTCTGAGGGTTTTAACCACGTCAAAATACTGGTGTATTGATCTGTGATCTGTTTGTGAGCGGTGTCCTTTTGGTGTTCTGTCTGAGGAACTTACCCTGTAAATTCCTACAAGTGGAGGTGAAGAAATTTTGGATGTTTGAGGCGTAGAAGGAGTGGATGGAGGTGACACCATTGCAGATTTTTTATTGGAAATAGAAGGTTGCATGGGAATGGTGGGAATGAAGGGAGTTTTGGTGGGAATTCCAGAGCTAGATGATATTTCAGATGACCCAAGGGTTGCAGATGCAAACTCTAAGAAATCAGCAATGTTTGAAGCCACAATTGAAGTTTGGAGCTGTTTCAAGATATAATTATCAATTGATTTATTAGCCTTTTCAGTTTCAAGATCTTTGACAAATTCTGGATTCAAGATATTAGAATCAACTGCACTTTCGGATTTTGTTTCAAATAGTGACAGACCAAATTGTTCGTCGAACTCAAGATCTTCAAGATACTAAAAAACCACGGGACATGAATGAGATTTGAACACAGGAATCACAAAACTTTCTTGACGAAGGATTCTTGGAATAATATTGGGATTTTCATACACAGGAGGAGGATAAGGATCTGGATTTGCTCTGGTATATCTTCTGGAAGCCAGTGTGCTATTATTTCCCAGAGGGCAAGCTTGTAGCTCAACAAGTGTGATAGATTCCTCTCATAGATGTTTGCCACCCTTATGAGGTCTCCTTGGTGCATGTACCTCTGTAGGAGAGTCACTGTGTGTCTCTTCATCATGGTCATATGAAGGATCAGACTCCATGTTTGCTAGTGGGTGAGTTTTCTTGATGAGTAGTAGGAGATTTATGGTGTTTTTAATTTTCTACCACCAAGGGTAAAAGTATATGAGGGACTGTGGAGGGAGAGAGTATGAGGGATTTTGGGACTATTAGGACAGGGTTTTTTTTGGGAAATATGGGATTAGGGAGTGATATGTAAGATTTAGGGACAACAATTAGGGTTTGGGGATTTGTAGTTAGGATTTGAGAAAATGGGAATTGGGGATAGGGATGACTGAATATGGGAGGTAGGGAATGGGTGGATAAGGGAGTGAAAAAATGAAGGAGTGGAAGAATAAACTTGGCAGCAAAATGGCAAGAACTAACCCTAGGCAATGGTTTGAGAAATTTCAAGGTATTAGGGTTTGAATTTTCTTTTACACAACCACCATAAACTTTAAGAAAAACTCCTTCACTAGCAAGGAAAATATCTTACTTACTTGCACACTAGAAGAGTTGAGTGATTTTGGCAATTTGAGGGAGTTTTTGAGGAAATCAGACTTGGTAGTTCTATGCACCATGCCTCAAACCCAACGTGATATGCATCTTGTGTGCATTGCTCCAGTACAAAATAACACTAAGAAAGCCGACCCTATGCACTGTGCCTCTCATCCAGTGCGCCACGCCTCCAATTTTGCACATTTTTTCTCGAAGTTCGCTTCCTTCGCTCAACACGACCTTGAATTTTCTCACACTTTGTTCTTTGGATGAAAATGAGCTTTTGAATTGAGAAGAATGATTTATTCATAAGAGATTTTAATTTTTTTGTTTCATAAAACCCACTTTTATAATGTTTGCAATGTGACTTTACTTTTCAACTCTATTTTTTGAACAGTTTACTTTATTTGAGCCTTTTGATGAACTGAATGACTTTGATTTTTGTTTTCTTTGCAGGGGATGGAGCTACTGAGGCTTGACAAGGTGACCAGGGTTGCCACTGAACTGATTTACATACAAGAGAACTAAAAATACATGAATTTAGCCAATAAAACCTAAAATACTCTGTTTTTCCTCACGTTGCAGGGGATGGAGCTACTGAGGCTTGGCAAGGTATCCAGCGTTGCCACTGAACTGATTTACATACAAGAGAACTAAAAATACATGAATTTAGCTAATAAAACCTAAAAGACTCTATTTTTCCTCAAAACAAAGTTTTGAGGAAAAACACATTTCTGAGCAATTGATTATGAAATTTTTTTTGGTACTGGAACTTTATTGAACCTCCTCATGCACCTACTGACTATTATTAGACATTTTGAAAACCTTTTTGATGAAAACCTAGACCTATTGAAAGTGAAACCCTAAAAATGGAACTTGGAATTTCAAAGACAAAAAGTGACTGAAAATGATCTTGATGAACGG
Source organism: Pinus taeda (assembly GCA_000404065.3). Classification (NCBI taxonomy): domain Eukaryota; kingdom Viridiplantae; phylum Streptophyta; class Pinopsida; order Pinales; family Pinaceae; genus Pinus; species Pinus taeda. The sequence continues at coordinate 7,701 of APFE031672544.1, read as the reverse complement.
AAATGGGCCAGCAGGTAAAGGACATGAGGGTAATGTACAACAAGCCACTACTATTAGATGATCCATGCTCCTAATGGAATGCAACTGACTGAGCGAGACACCTAATATGCAATGCAACAACAGGATTTGATCTCTGACATATGGATGAAGATACCGACACTGACATTGGCTACAATGGGGATGGTAGCTCCTTGGAGGTGCCAAGAACTACAGATCTCTGGGAAAGCAAGCAGTGCCTTCGTCCATTGGGCTATGAAGTCAATAACTTCAACAAATCAAAACCAAACTCTTGACTCAATTTCAGGATTGCAATGTAACTCAAAACTAACTCAATTTCAAGATTGAAATCAACTGAAAGACCTGACTCTAACAAACCAAACATAAACTAAAATCAAACCTCAGTTTTATAGCCTTCACCTCGGGCCCCAAACAAAAAGAATGAAAATAGTACACACTTGCAATGAATTTAAACAAAATGGTATGTACAATGATGCATATGACAGGATAATACATTTCACAAATAGTACCGTTTGAGTAGCCGATCATTGACTGGCCCACCAGGATAGTCTTCGCCATTCATTTCTTGCAAAAGGAAAGAATTTTGGCCCCGATATGTAGCGATCCTATAATGTCCTTTCCAAAAATTTTCAAACTTGCCATGTTTACCTTTCTCTTCGTTATTTTCATCCCATTTCATCACTATGTCTTCTATTTGAAACCCATCCACCTTTGCCTTTCGATCATATATATTTTTTATTCTCTCTTGCAACTTGAAAGTGTTCTGAAATACCTCCTGTCTAGTTTACTGCAAATGAATCATTTGATTGATTCTCCACTACAACTGATCATCTTCGCTGCCTACTTCTTGTAGGAGTATGACCACTAGGACTGCCAGAGAGGTCGAGAAGATTGTGTCCACACCATACACAAGCTCGAAAGAAGACATGCCTATATATTCCTTTTGACTTACTATGTCTGCCCAAAGTGCATTAACCAGCTTTTTGTGCCAACTTTTCTTGTTATTTTCCAACAGCTTTTTGATAATGTTGACCAAATATTTATTTGAGGATTCTGCCAATCCATTTCCTTGTGAGTAATAGGCAATCAAGTGCCCCAAAGTGATTTGATATTTATGAGAAAAGTCAATCATTCTTTTAGATTTAAAGGTTGCTGCATTGTCAGTGATCAGCTTATTTGGACAGCCAAAGCGAGACAAAATGTTGTTTTCAAGGAATGAAATAATTACCGAATCAATGGTCTACCTCGTGGGAATCGCCTCACTCCATTTGGTGAAATAATCTGTTGCTGTGAGGATCCATTTATGTTGCGCTGAAGAAGAAGGATGGATCTTGCCAATGAAATCCAAACCTCACTACTGAAATGGAGCACTTACTTCAATGGGCTTGAGTGGTACAGGCTACAACTTCCTCCTACCTTGAAAATATGACATTTGTGACAGCTTGCTACTATTTTGTACACATCAACAAAAAGAGTTTGCCAATAATATCCCGCTCTCAGGATTTTATTGGCTATTGTCTTCCAGAAAAAATGGCCTCCGTAATCTCCCTTGTGAAAGTCTTTTATAACCTGTTCTGCTTCTTCTTCAACCAAACAATTGAGCAAGACACCACCGAGATCTTTCCAATAGAGTGCATTATTCATGATACAAAACTTGGCATCCTTCAATTTCACTGTCCTACTTTTGTTCTTATCCATTCCAAGTGGTGATAACAGATTTTGGAGTACGTAAACAATGTCTGAATACCAAGGAGAAAGAAGAAAAATTTCTGATACCTGAGTGGGCAGACCCTATTCATCTTCCTCAGACAAAGCAGCAATGAGATTAATATCCAAGGCATGCAAATTTGACTCAGCCATTAGTTTATCCAGCCCCTATCCTTTGATGAGCTTTGTTGGTTTGATCTCCACGTCATATTCCAACAAGGCAACAATCCATTTGCCTCTTCTCCCCTCTGGATTTGTTTACACTAAGACATCTTTAACAGAAACATTAGGGACATAAGCAAGGATGTGAGAATGAAAAATATAAAATTGAAAGTCTTTCAATGCCTTTACCAAAGCAAGGGCCTATTTTTCAATAATATTATACTTTAGTGCTGCATCCTTTATGGTTCTGCTGAAAAATGCATTTGGTTTCTCAAGTTGATCTCTTGTTTGCATCAAGACAACTACCATAGTATGATCCGAGGCAAATGAAAAAAAATAAAATCCTGAGTATAATCCGCGTTGATCAAAACCAAAGCTAAAGAAAGGGTCAATTTCACAAAATTGAAAGACTTAATTGCTTCCTCAGTCCATCTCACTACACTATCTTTTTTGAGCATGTTTGTGATTTCCCTTAAATGTTCTGCAAGATTAGGCACAAAGCGACGTAAGAAATTCATCTTACCATTGAATGATTGGATTTCTTTCTTACTTCGTGGAAAATCAATATTTTGAATGGCTTCCACCCGAGCTGGATTGATGCAGATGCCCTCCTTTGATATAATATGACCAAGAAGCTTGCCTTCATCCATGGAAAACAATCTTTTCTTTGGATTGAGAGATATACCATACTTCCTACAACGCTGAAATACAATCTTCAAATGATAAAGGTTCTCTTCATCTGAATTAGAGAAAACTATCAAATCATCAAGATAAACAACTAGAAAGACATATTTTACATTAGCAAATGTGATATCCATCACCCGCTGAAAGGTTGCATGAGCATTTTTCAATCCGAAAGGCATCTTTGCATAGTGAAAAGTTCCCCACAGAGTGGTGAACGCTATTTTGTCTCTATCATCCTCATGGACCAGAATTTGGTTATAACCTGAATACCCATCGAGTAGCGACATGCGGGATGTTCCAACTACTCTTTGAAGTATGTGATCCATCTTAGGAAATGGATAGTTGTCCTTCAAAGATACTTTATTCAGATTTCTAAAATCAATAAATAGTCAAATCTCACCTGTTTTCTTGCACACGAGCACCAAGTTTGAAATCCAATCTAAAAATATTATGGGGACGATGATACCAGCTTTGTACAACTGATTCACTTCCTTCTCAATTGAGGGCAGCAGCTTTGGATTTATTCTTCTAAGCTTCTGATGAAAAGGCTTTTGATTTGGCTTGATCAGGATGATAAGCTGAATTATGCTTGTGTCATAGGCCTTCAAGTCTGAATAATCCCAAGAAAATACATCTGTAAAAGAAGATAGCAAGCTGATATACTTTACTTTTACCTGTGGTGGCAACGCTTTTGATAATTTCACCATTTTAGGATTTTCAGCTGATCCAATGTTCACATCCTCAACTCCTTTCTCGGTTGGCAGCAAGCTTGGTTTTCGAGCCACATCATCCTGATCGAATAGCTCCTCTAAAGGTATTAGACCTTTAGGAATGACGTTTTCCTTCAGATATAAAACCTCCATTTGATTGACTTCTATATCCACTTCACCATCAGCATACTCTACATCAATAGAAGTGTCTTAAAATTTACCTTCATTTTGAAGAAATTCATCAATCTCATCATCATCTTGAAACACTTGCCAATACCTTTGATTGTCAGGGACAACTGGGTGATGTTTCACATGAATCTCAAACTTGTTGTTTGAATTCATTGGAGTTTTCAAATTACTTGCTGTTGTTGCAAGTGAATCTGCAATGACATTTTGAACACGAGGGACACATATCAAAGTATAATATGAAAATACTCTCAATATATCTAATACCGCATTGTGGTAGGCCCGCATTCGAGGATGCTTAGCTTGGTATTCCCCTTTCACCTGCTTGATAACTAACTCAGAGTCGCCATACACTGAAATCCTTTTAGCATTCAATTTTCTAAGAATTTTCAAACCAGCAATTAAAGCCTCATATTCAGCCTCATTATTTGAATAGTCAAAAGCTAGTTTATAAGAACAGACCCTTCCATTGCTTGGCACTTTGTTTGGGGTGAAAACAGGGCTGCATATCAAAATGCCATTTCCAACACCTTCCCTTCCTACCACACCATCAAAATCCATGCTCCACAGGCCTACTTCGTCCTCTTCCAAATGCTGAAATTCTGTTTGTTCTGTTTCTCTTCCTTGCTGTCCATCAATATGTTACTACTGCCGAAATGTTGATTGCTCAACGATACTATCAAGTCTTTGTCTTTCTTGCTTTAAGACCTCTCTGAAATTTTTAATGATCTCGGGAATTTCTTCTACTTCAAATACTTGGCTATTTACATCATTAAAGCTATCTGAATACAAAACAAATGATTCTAAATTAGTATGTACATAGTTAATTAGATGATTTACCGGTTTCTCCTTGCTAGTGATCATGTACTTCATCTTTTGTTCCTAGTATAGTTTCCTCATCTAACCGAACATGGGAATTGTAGCATAGGAGAAATCAAGCTACATTGTCCCTTTAATATTTACTCCCCAAGATCTAGAAAGAAGCATGCCAAATCTAGGAGGTATAACCGCCATCAAAATCGAGCGGCAGGTGGCGCGACGCATAGGGTAGAAAATTTTGTGTTTTAGCCCCAAAATTTCAAAAATGAAAAAAGTGTCCCAAATTTTTTGAAATTTGGGTTGAGTCTTCTCCATCAAGATTCGTGTTGGGCCAAGGAAGCCTCAGCCGCTATCTAAAGTCTATCTTGCTCCTTTCACCTCCTCGATGCCCTCTTCAATTTTGATTTGAAGCGCCTGATTCTTGCCTTGCTGACTTTGTTTCTTGCCATGTAATGATAAGCCATATGCCTCAACAATGTCTTCTCCCTGTTGGCCTTCTCTAACAATATTTCTAAGTGGATATTCACTCTCTCAAGCCATGATTCTCGATCGGCATTGATTTCTTGCTCAAGTGATGTGAGCTTCACCTTCCTCCTTTTGGCAGCTTGGCGGTTTTCTCGTATGTTTTGCAACTCCATAATCGCTTGTTGATCCTCAAGCTGCTTGTTACTTTGCTCGAGGTACTTTATTATCCACTTAGCTCTTTCCAAGTTGAGGGACAAAGCATTGATGTCCGCCTGTTGCTCTTGGATGACTTCTTTGAGCTTTGAGCTTTGTGGGCCCAAATCAGTATCATCACCCTCAATGACAATGAAATCAGTCTCCTTCTCACCTGAAGGACCCTCATCCTATAATGGCCTCTTGCCCTTGTCCTGAACCTGCTATGCTGATGAAGGAAGTGAGACCCCTTCCACCCCGAGTGGAGATAATACTCGCTTTGCTACTGCAAACAACCATCTAGTGCCCTTTTGATAGGTGACAAACACCGGCATACTAGCGGCTTGTGTCTCATGACCCTCATGTTGATGTGAAGGTCCACCTGTCTCATGAAAACCCTTTAGAGGTCCCTGAGGAGCTGTGAAGAACTCACGAGAAATGAAATCCTCCCATGTGATACCCTGCAAACCAAGTTGATGCATGACCACAATCTTAATGAGAGAAAAATGATATATACTATTGAACTGCTCCTGAGGAGTCTTTTCTTGTACTAGGGTGGTCATCTTCTCAATATTTCGGCAGATGAAATAGGGGAGATTCATCATTATCACCCTGGTAATGTGCATCAACAGTCATATATGGTAGGCATATAGGCGAGAAAACCGGCCCTCACAACTGAAATATTTCATTATCATTTTCATCAAAGGAGCATATGAATCTTTCAGGTACCGAAAGGGAAAAACTCTATTGCGTTGTCTCAAATAATTGAGCTTGATGTATGGTTCATAATGTTCCCTCTCAATTTGCTGCCTTTTGTTCCATTTCTCTCCAATATTAGGAATACTGGTTGCTAGAGAAATAGACTCTGGTGTTAAAGTGAATGTTACGCCAGCTAGAGTGGCTTGACCATTATGTAGACGAAGCACAAACAACCGGGTCAACACATGATGATATTGGAATCTAGCAACTAGCTCACAGAACTCATAGCAGGATTGGTGTTGGAAGCATGTGATAGCAAGAGGGAAAGCCTGCAACTCAACAAGTGTGGTAGGTTCCTCTCGTATATGTTTGCCACTCTTATGAGGTCTCCTTGGTGCATGTACCTCTGTAGGAGAGTCATTGTGTGTCTCTTCATCGCGGTCATATGAAGGATAAGACTCCATGTTTGCTAGTAGGTGAGTTTTCTTGATGAGTAGTAGGAGATTTATGGTGTTTTTAATTTTCTGCCACCAAGGGTAAAAGTATATGAGGGACTGTGGAGGGAGAGAGTATGAGGGATTTTGGGACTGTTATGACAGGGTTTTGTTTGGGAAATAGGGGATCAGGGAGTGATATGTAAGCTTTAGGGACAACAATTAGGGTTTGGGGATTTGTAGGTAGGATTTGAGAAAATGGGAATTGGGGATAGGGATGACTGAATATGGGAGTTAGGGAATGGGTGGATAAGGGAGTGAACAAATGAAGGAGTGGAAGAATAAACTTGGCCGTAAAATGAAAAGAACTAACCCTAGGCAATGGCTTTGAGAAATTGCAAGGTATTAGGGTTTGAATTATCTTTTACACAACCACCATAAACTTTAAGAAAAACTCCTTCACTAGCAAGGAAAAGATCTTACTTACTTGCACACTAGAAGAGTTGAGTGATTTTGGCAATTTGAGGGACTTTTTGAGGAAATCGGGCTTGGTAGCTCTATGCACCACGCCTCTAACCCAATGCGCCATGCCTCCTATGTGTGCCACTCCAGCACAAAATAACACTGAGAAAGGCGACCCTATGAGCTGCGCCTCTCACCCAGTGTGTCGCGCCTCCAATTTTGCACAGTTTTTCTCCAAGTTCGCTTCCTTCGCTCAACATGACCTTGACTTTGCTCACACTTTGTTCTTTCAATGAAAATGAGCTTTTGAATTGAGAAGAATGATTTATACATAAGAGATTTTAATTTTTTGTTTCATAAAACCCACTTTTATAATGTTTGCAATGTGACTTTACTTTTCAACTCTGTTTTTTGAACAATTTACTTTATTTGAGCCTTTTGATGAACCGAATGACTTTCATTTTTGTTTGCTTTACAGGGGATAGAGCTACTGAGGCTTGGCAAGGTGACCAGGGTTGCCACTGAACTGATTTACATACAAGAGAACTAAAAATATATGAATTTAGCCAATAAAACCTAAAATATATGAATTTAGCCAGAAGGTGTTCTGGGTTTAGTTTTCTGTTATTGTGGATCTGGTTATCTGGGTGACTTACTGGTACTTGATGATCATTTGATATTTATGGATCCAGTTTGAAAATTTATGAAAAGTGGTCCTTGAAAGAAAAGAAGTAGGGGGTTGTAGCTCCCTTCCAGGAGAGACTGGAAAACGAGAGAGAGTTGTAGCTCTCTGCAGGTTGCAGCCTGCGTACTGGTAAAGGACTGCACCAGTACAAGACCATTGTAAAAGGAGTTTCTAATTTTGAAAGAAGATAGAGACATATTGCAGCAGGTGGTTTTCACCCACATTGGGTTTCCACCTTATATCTGGTGTTCTTTGATGTGACTGTCTGTTTTTCTTGTTCATGCTCATTGTTTTATGGTACTGATATGCAAAAATAATTCAAGTATAAATAAGGAATAATTGTTAAAAGGACTAGATAATACTGATTCACCCCCCCTCTCAGTATTATTTTCAACAATTAGTATTAGAGCAGGTCCTTCTAAAGAAGCTTGATCGCTTGAAGGAAGATCTTTCATCATGAGCAACTACGAGAGGGAAG
>APFE031672537.1:0-16951 GCA_000404065.3 Pinus taeda | reverse complement strand
AAAATGCAATGGGGTATTTTTTTATTATTAGCTAGAATCTTTTTCTAATCCAATTCAATCGGAATCAATGTGATTGAATCTCGTTAGCATGCTCTAAAAAATAAATTTACTATTATTTGCCACAAAGGACTTCGAGAAATCTAGATTTGGGAATAAGAAAACTAATTCAAGTATCTCAATGAAGACTATGACCTTCCAAAGTTGTTCCAGTGATGAAATGATACTTGTGATCTTGAAAAATAACTTACTTCAACCATTTAACCCAATCCTACAACAAGAAATCATTAATAATAAATGCAGAAATAGAAAAAACCAAGAACAAGAGATGCATGTGAATAAGAAGTGAAAAGAAGAAAAGTAAATGATACAAAAGGGCTTTGGGGCTACTAGGATGGCCAAGCCCAAGGAAATGCAGAGTCCTATAAAGGATACCAAGGTTTAGAAGCTGAACATGACACCAATCTTCATTATTTCCATCAATATAATTACATCCCTGTAGAAAATCAAAGTGGAGTTGAAAAATATGAGTTCTCTCCACAAGAAGACTAATACAAATCTACCCCTAGAGGCAAATTCGACGTGGTACTTATAAAAAATGATTATGAATCATTTTGCATGAAAGGAAGAAGCTTTCCCCACCAAAATCCCTTGATTAGTGGATCTGGTTCCCAATACTAGGAATCTGCATTAAATGGCAGGGAACACATTCCTAGATTTTCTCAATCATTGGAGCTCTACATTTTGTGCCATAATTTAGAATATCTTGTTGATTTATTATTTAATATTGATCCTCCTATAGTAGGGAGAATATCCCTAGATTATCTCCTCCTCCAAATCTCAATAATCTGCCCAATATTCTCTCAATATTACACAAATATAAATAATATTAGGCACAAATATGCAATTATCCATAAAACTTCCTAATGAACATATTAAAGTTAAAAATACATTATCTAATGCAAAAAAAGAGGTTTAATGTGCTGAAGGATGGTCAGATGGGCCTTAATTTATGTCTAATTTAGAGGCCCATCACACTATACAATATTGCACAAGGTACCAACTCTAGTCTCTTCAGCACTATACTTTGTTCATTTTATTCAAAACCCTATTTTCAAACTTCAAATAACAATATTGCACACTACAACCAACAACACACATATATATTTTTTATAGCATTTATCCACACACATATTGAAGAACTTACCTATTCTAGTCACACATTTTCCCTAAAATTCATTCTTATACTTGTTTTACATTCAGACGTATAGAACTTATATTTCTTAGGTCTTCTTCTCTTTACTTTGTTCCCATTGAATCACATTTCACCACCACTTTAAACCTCTTCGGCTTAATTTATTTATAGCATTATTCCAACATAGACCTAGTCAGGTTCGACATGCAATGGAATGCCAATCCAAATAACTTGGATTACTTCTTATATTTTCATGGATAGAGATCTAGTCTACGTGACTCAAATGGCCCTTATTTTCATGGTTCCTTGATCCACTTAGGGCATAAAATTTAAACTCCCAAGACCACACATTTTATCTATGTTATAGAAAATGTGTTCCAATAGCTCCAAGATGGAGGCCCACTTCCATATAATGGATATAAATATATCTAAATGAATTTCATACCCGAATTATTCAAAACTGACTCTAGATGCAGGGACTCAACTATTAAAGCCACATGACCTTATGAAAAGTGATGGAGCACCACCCTCACCTTCGCACAATATTTTCCTCTGAACAAGATTTATCTCCACACTTCTAAGTCATTTAATTTGGAGTCGGTGTTCAACATTCTCCAAATTACACCACTTGTACTTAATCAATTTCAACACTTAGTTGATTTACCAATCTATGAAAAAATTATACACACATTCTCCATACATAATCCCCTTCGACACATGTTTCTTTTAGACATCAATCCTTTGCATATTGTCATCCATGTCTTACTACCACTTACCAATTATGTATGTTCCATGTACTGACTAGTACAAGATCCAAAATCCAGGTACTTTGTTAAGTGGCTACTTTGGTGCACCATCAGATGGTTGAATTCCAGGATGAACTTTCATCTACCTTTCAGTGAAAAACCTTGAACAAATGGAAATATGATTTAGCTATCTTCATTGAATCTTGAATAGTGGTTGATTATCCAAACTCTTTACTTTAGTGCACTTCCTTGTGGTAAAATATATAGAATTCTATAGAACCTTTTAACTCTAAACTAGGACCCACAATTTTCACAAGACTTTCCATATCACCTTCTAGTTCACTTACCAAGTGACCTTTTGTGTCTAACTTGAGCTTTCCACATGTCTTGATGTTGACCTGTACATGCAACATGTCAGCTACCAATTGTTCAATTGGCTAGAAAAATTTATACCTTCCACATGTCCTATCCTAATGTGTCCATGTAATCAATCTTTCCATGTAACTTTCCTTGTCGCACCACATATCAACCTCATCACTTGCCACAACTAACTCAACCAAAATCTAAGTATCCATTTATCAGGATCTATATTATGGTTTCACTATTGTTCTTGACCTAGATAGGCAATGGGATCGAATATCATATTTCATTTTGATGACTGCCCCAATCCAGATTCATATGGATTCATTTGCATCTTGATTTCTACCTTAATTTGTATTTCTTTTGCATTGTTCAAACATTAGTACTATTTCTTTATGTGAATAAATTTTAATAGGCAGAGTCTCCTTATCATGACAACAACTTGGACAACAATGATTATACCTTTGACATCAATGAGAACACAAGTGCAACAACATATGCAATTTGAATTGATGTTCATGATTACGTTCATCATTATTATTGTACTAAGTAGAAATTGATATTGTTTCCATGAATAATGAACTAGTTACATAAGGGATAACTTTCTAATAACCCCATGGCAACTTCACCTAGTGAACCTCTAATATGGCATATGTTCATGATATATTAAAGAATACCCCTGATTTGACTAGATATTAAAAAATAGCCTCCCAATATGCTTCTACTGAACCCGCCTCCCAATATGTCAATCGAATTGAGAAACCGCTATTTTTATGAGATAGCTTAGATATTTTTTTTGGTGTTATTTCTAATACCGATTTTTATTTCCACCCCTAATATATAGGTGGAAAAAAACTCTTATAAGCCCAAAAATCACAAAATAACCCTAAAATAAGTAAACAATAATGTTGACATGGTAACATAGGGAAAGCCACTATAGTAAGATAGCCTTGATTCAAAAGCTCGGTGTTATACTACTTTCACCACTCTCTTATGTATAATACATGGTTACTCATTCATTAAAGAAGAGTTTTGTAGATATGAATATATGTTTATAAACCTCAAAGGAAAACCATCAAAATTCAAATCTCTTCATCACTTAGATTTCTAATATCAAAAACATTCTAAGAAAAATATATATCTATCTATCACCGTTCTTTGTAGTAATATTTATGCAAGGGTTAATGCTTGATAACCCATCCTAAATTATTATCATGTAGATTTCAAGAGACTCTCTTTAGGAAATATATGAAAGATCGTAAATGGCTCAATTTATTTGGGGAGAATTCTTATCATAATTTAAGTAGAAATGAATTTATGCTTCCTTTCACACTATCATTGTGTTATGTCTTTTCATATATTAATGTTATATTATAAAATTTGCATATGGGATCTATAAAATAGCCATATAATACAAAGAATGGATTAGAATAAAGTCCAAAATACCATTGTCTTAAGAAGTGCTAGACAATTTTAAACTCTACTTTTAAAACTTTGGAAATATGAATTAACCCTCATTTGTCATTTACCATATACCTCCATTTTGTTATTAAAATTTAACATATAATTTTGTCATTTACAATCTATTTGTGTTTTAATTTTGAAAAGAATTAAAAAAAATCTCTAATCCAATGGAAATATCTATAAACTTAATAAACTTAATTAAATTACAAAATGTATTTCCATTTATTAACATGAAAGAATATATCAACGTAATTTTAAGAACTCCGTATAAACACAATATTTATCTTCTTTTAATTTCAAGATTCAATGTTATTCTTCTCTATCTATAAATACGCTTATCTTAATAAATAAGTTTATCTTTATATTCTTCTAAATACCTTTCTATTTATATTTTTCTACCCTTAACTTCAACTTTGTCACTCTATCTTTGTTTCAATCATTTTTCTATAACAATATAGAAAAATATTCATATTTGTTATGTGTTCATCCTTTATTTCACTTTTTTGTGCTCTATGGATTCCTATTGACATATTTCGACATAAATGCTAGCAATTGAGAGGGATGGACAAACATCCGGTCGGTAAGGGATTATACCATTCAATGATTTGAATATGAGGCTAGGGGCTGATTTTTCTATACATTTTAAAACTTTGCTTTAATATATTCATTAAATACGATATTTTGAGTAAATGCATGTATATCTTTTAATAAAGATAGTGTTATTAGTCCCTACCTTCAGCTGGACTATAGTGATCGATTAACCGTTGGCCGCTAATTAGTTCATTCTTTGATTCAAATTACTTCTTTCATATATAAATTTAACCAAACTTTTATGTTTGTAATTTCATTCATTTCAATATTAACTAAACTTCTTGGTCCGTAAAACATTCCACCCTTTATCCTTTATTGAAAACTTCTCTTTCCCCAGTGCAGTAAGGTTGAGGCAACTTTATTTTATACAAAGTCGATTTGTGGCAAAGTTTTCAAATATCCAAAGTTTTTGGTATCACAAGTTTTCTGGTGCAAAAGTTTTTTATATCCAAACATTTTTAGAACTCAGGAAATTTCTTTATATCCAAACCTACTATCACATATCTATGTACATGCATGCAGCTCTGGTGCTATCTACCAGCGAGAAAGCTGGTTTATTATCCATCCCAGCCTGGGTTTGATTGTTTCTTTCGACCGCGCTTGGGTTCTATCGTCTCGAATAGGCAGTTAATTCTCGTGTAATCTCGGTCACCAACCGAGGGAAATTAGCTGCAAAAATACGCGGGTTATGGTAAGGTTTGTGATCTAAACTACAAGATTGTTGTTACTGTATCTTGTTAAGTACTTGACGCAAAGTTAGGAGATGTTAGTACGACGCATTTGTTTGCCCTTGTTGCAAGGGTGAAATATCGACCACTGAATGAAGATGTGAAACTCGGGAGTCGAGTGATGCCTTCGTGCGCGGTGGTACACTTGTTTTCTTTATTTTGTTCTTCCGTTCTTTCAGGTACACACAAGCTTTCCGTGGCTCTAAGAACGGTGAAGTGAGTTATGTGAGCTTTAAAGGTAATAATATTGTAAAATATGTTACAAAGTCGAGCAACAGTTCCTTCTTTTGTCGGTGTTAGTGGTACTGGCCTCCATTGTCTGCATTGTCCATATAGAGATAGAGGTTTTATTTTAGTAGAGGGCGGTAATGGCGAAGTGTAATTAAAAGGGAGCAGCCTACTGCCAAAGGTGGAGACCGCGATGAGACCCCGCGTTAGGCTCGCGAAGGAGTTGAGATGCATGAAACAAATTGAGAATTTCTCTCCGAGAGGCATGAAGGTTCTGGCGGTGGATGATGACCCCCTCTGTCTCATGGTCCTCGAAAGACTGCTCCGACAATGCTATTAGAACAGTCAGTCCGTCCAGTATTCAATTTATCCCCTCATCTTCTGGCAGAGGGGCTATTTCTTTTGTTATATATTTGTTTATGCCCTAAAATTGTCATTCTATTCTTTAATGGTCTGCATTTTTTGCAGTTTTCTATCATGAAATTATGTGCTACATTTTTCATTTATTTTTGCATTTCCATCCTTCAAAATTAAATAAATCAAAGAAATTTCTGTGATAAAACTCTTTATTTCTTTCATCTCGTCATTTGCATGAAGCGCGACAAAGTCATATGCCTGTGATAAATTTACCCAAAATTAATTCGAATTTAAGTTTAGTTTGCAAGAATATTCTGTGTTAATAACTTAATTGTCTTGAGTTTCTGTCATTTGAGCGCGATAAAGTCATATGCCTGTGATAAATGTACCCAAAATTAATTCGAATTTAAGTTTAGTTTGCAAGAATATTCTGCGTCAATAACTTAGATGTCTTGAGTTTCTGGCATTTGAGGAAATAATATAATATATTTCCGTGATAAAGCTCGAACATTTCTCTCATTCCGTCGTAAATCTATATCCCTACGAAAAATTTAATGGAAAATAATTTAAATTATAGTTTGAATTTGGAATTAAAAAAAAAAACAACTAATTTCTTCCATAAATTTCTTGCATCTCTGTCATTTGATAAAAGAATCGAAGAAATTTCTCTGATAAAGATTTTGGATTTCCGTCATTCTGTGAAGTGTCATAATGGACGAGTTTTCAGCGTTTTATTATTTGTCAGCAACCCCTTTTGGCCTGTATTCGCTTGAACTTCAACAAAATTAAAATTAATTTTGAGGGAAAAGATGATGCACTTACATATTTGAACAAAAAATCACGAAAAAATATGTTGCAACTCTTCTGACGAGCGATGCTCTTTGTGATTATTGCTTTCTCTTTTTCTTTTGAAAATTGTACATTTCTCTTTTTGAAAATTTTCCGTCTCTCTCAATAACTAGCTAGATTAATGATAATGACATCTTAGAGATAACGAGTGAAGTAGTTGAAGGAGTCACTAGGTAAGAATGTTATTTACCATACAAGCCATTGCAATTTGTTCCTCCTCGCATACACTAATCTCTTCTTTGCATTCAACAATCCTTATAGTGTCATTCAGTGGCATTCCTTCATTCTAAAGCTAAAATTTGAGACACGTGGGTCGCATGCACTCCCTACATCCCTATTCAACTAGCCTTTAGTTATTTTACCTATAATGTTTTATTTCGTATTAAATTTTTTTATTGATAATTTAAATTATTATTCTCCTGATACTATATACTTCAATTAAATAAATAGAAATTAGTAGTACACATGCTTATATAAGATAAATAATAATAACATATAAAAGATAACTAATTAAGATAACAACTTGTAAAGCGAGAGGCATACATAATTCCACGCCTCTACTTCATCATTTGTCCAGATATGGGAAGGAAACTTTAATGAGACCCCTCAACACAAATTGGTGCTTCATTCTTTCAGCTATGGAATGAGGCCGACCCGGACCAGTTCCATGATTGGACTCTGATTTCTTGTTCTTACGCTTTTCTTACCATGCATTTATTTATTAGGCCCAAATCGTGAATGTCTTGTCTGGCCAGCATGCTGAGGGAGTAACTTAGAATAGCGCCAGTAAACTATATTGAAGTTTGGACAATATTTTTCAAATAAGGAATCAAAATACACTACATTAAACTTCCTTCAATATTATTTTGCAGGTGGGAAACCCAAGTTGTTTTGGTCGGTTTTAAAATGGGTGAGTTGGGATAGGAGATGTTCATGAACTCTAACACAACATTCTATTTAATAGGAACTTGAGAAATCAACAATATAAATGTGGTTCAAAATGTTGCAGAATGCTTATGGAAAACAACACATTATCATTACCATTGAAGTAACTGCCATCAAGTATACTCTGTGTGTTTGACGAAACAACAACTAGGTATAATCAACTAAATTTATGATCTCTAAAATAGTGCTTAAAACCAAAATGCTAAGAATGTTTTATGAAAAGAATCAGCCTCTTCCCAGGTATGAGAAGAATCTCAAGAAGCACAATGAACAACAGATAGGCAACAATAGTTACTAGGAACCACAAGCATAATGGTCCCATATGAAATGCGCCACAATGGGTTGTTTTGCTAAGAAGTACATGACGCTACCATTTATATACGAAGTCCATGGCGAAGGGCTACTACCCCTTGCAGAGGTACACAGTGCATGTTGTTTTATACCACGAAACCGACAAATTTTCTTTATAATGAAAGGTTGGTTGGCTACGATCGCAGGTATGTTCTCACATGGTTTTGTTTACATATTTACATATTTTTATCGCTTTGCACAACTTTTTCATATGCTGCCCATTTCGATTGCCTTATAATCTTGTGCTCCTTAAAAGAATCCATTCGGATTGCTATCTTCCTTTATCTTTATAAAAATAAAAGATTTTCCTCCCTGTACTATAAGTTCCTAACGAAGATAATAGCTCTGGTAAATGAAAAAGCATACACTTTCATAAAACACTTGTTACCATTTTGTTATTAAGCACTATTTCAAACCTGACACCACTTAGCATTTTGTTTTTAAACACTATTTCAGACCTTGCACCACTGGTTAGCATTTTGTTTTTTAGCACTATTTCAAACCTCCCAGGAACTACCGCTGCCTGCGGTCCTTGTTAACTTTAAAACGGATCCGAAATTATAGTATAAGGCATAACACCAACATATATAATTGGCAATGCATTAAGGCCGTTCGTAAGAATATATTCCCTTTCATATGAAACATTACACTTCTATATTAATACATTACACTTCTATATTAATCTCTTATAGACACATGTTTCATGGTGGACGTAGATGCCGGTAGGGTTCTGGGAGAGAATATGATCACTAGGCACTTGAAGAAGAACATACCACTT
Organism: Pinus taeda; assembly: GCA_000404065.3. NCBI lineage: Eukaryota > Viridiplantae > Streptophyta > Pinopsida > Pinales > Pinaceae > Pinus > Pinus taeda. The sequence continues at coordinate 8,362 of APFE031672537.1, read as the reverse complement.
AACCGAAATCCATCATCTTCGTGCATTCCGATTCACTGGTCTCATCTCCTCTGCAATGGTTGAAGAGGCCGAGCAGTTCGCGTGGAGCTCTTTTCTTTGTTTTCTGGCCACATCCAAGCTGCTACATCAATACTGGAAGTTTCTGAAAGAAGTCTTCTTGATGTGCCTCTAGCGCTCCGAGTAATGACAAAGTGTCCATAAAATAGACACGGCAAATTCAGTTGCAAAGTCCGAAACTCGCAGAATATTCTGAGCAACAACAGAAACGGTCAACGCTGATCCAGCGCGCCCAGACTTGTTTCATAAAAGCTTCTGCCTGCCATAGAAAGTATTTCAAGCGAAAAGAGCAATAGACCCACGCTCTACAAGCTTCTCTCTCATGATTTCCTACACTGATGTAATAAATGGTGGTAATTATAGCCGCGTACGCAGGTGAAGAAGTAAGGTGCTCATCATTTCTGAGAAATTTCACCAAACCTTCTGCCAATCCATCGGTGGCTTGCATTTTTCCCTGCTACAGATTCTGCCTGCCATAGAAAGTATTTCAAGCAAAAAGAGCAATAGAGCAGGTGAAGAAGTAAGGTGCTCATCATTTCTGAGAAATTTCACCAAACCTTCTGCCAATCCATCGGTGGCTTGCATTTTTCCCTGCTACAGAGGGTCTGCAGTTGCCAGCACTTGAAGGATCGCAATTGCATTTGTTTCTCCCTCTGGATTTCCCTCATGCAAAGAAAAGCCTCAGAAGAACTAATAATCATTCCACGAATTTCTTCATCTACATGAATAATCATTACCAGCGTTCCCTGCTCTTCCTCACGTGTCTATAGACTTTTTCGACTTCTCTGTTGCCCGTTTACAGTGACCGAAAACACGGATGCTGCCATATTGGTGGAGCTTGTGTACCTTTTCTGGGCCAAACCAGCTTTAAGTTTCCGCTGTTTATTACGCTGATAAGCCCGTTTGCTTGCCTTTTATGCGAGTGTTTTCAGCGGGATGTGCGAATAATCACCGGGTATCTCCCCTTAATGCGACTGATCAGTGACAGGTTATGCAGCTTATTTCCACTAACGCGAATCCTCTGCCATTTATGCGCACCAATGTTGAATAGATCCGCGCAACAGATGATATGCGGATTCTCGTCGGATATGCGAGTTGTCACCGCTGGATGTGCGAATTTTCGTCGTCGGATATGCGACTTGTCACCGCTGTTAGATTTGCGAATTATCACCGATATGTATGTGCGAAATATGCACGCTATTCCCGGATACACGATTTATCGGCCGATACACTACTTCTCAAAGGATATGCGAGCTATCAGCACAGGATACACGGATTGTCATTGGATACGCTGATTATCACATCATAACTGATTCAACACACTGATTATCACCGCAGCATATGTGAGTGGTCTTTACTTCTCTTCTTTCTTTCCTTCCCTTTTTTCTACATTTCCAGAAACTGCAATCGAAATAAAGATCGTTGTCTTGGTCTTTAACCTAGGTATCTGAGTCTATGTTGAGGTTGGTTATGAGTGAATGGATGGGACAAATAATTATATAACTGGGTTGGGAAGGACCAAAAGAGGGTTCCGAAATTGTAGCTCAAAAAGCCATGCGTAACAATAGCATCAGCCACCCATTTCAATAGAGAGCTTCGTGTGGATTGGAGAATTTTGACACCAGACAGATGTGTTATATATGTAACTAGTGGAACTGTAATTTTTCTTTCAAGGAACCTCGTAAAATTTCAAAGTTTCACGGTTCCACGTGTTTTTCTTTTGTGTCGTCTGGTACCACGATTCAGGAATATCATGTTTCAATGGGATTCAAATTTGCCAACATTGCATGGTAACAAAAATCAATGCTTAAAGTTGTTTAATATTTATAAACCTAATAGGCTTTCCATAAGGTTGAAGTTTGTCGAAAACCTGGCCAATTTATACGGTCAAAGATCTTTTGGAAACTAATATAACAACGAACACCGCAAAATTTCTAGTTCCTTGACTCCTAAATATCCTGGTTAGTCCCTGTCATTTAACCTGCAGGCCATAAGAAGTCCCTCTCCCTGCGGAGCTGGTAGACCATATGGAGAATTCGTGCTCATTCTTCTCTTACATTGAACATTAAATCAATATTTTTAAATATATTAGTTTGTTTATTAATATTTTTTAATACATTAATTTAATTCTAGGTTTATAATCTTTTAATTCTCTACACAATTTTCAATTGTAAATCAAATATTTTATTAAATATTAATTAATTTAGTTTATTAATGGTTTTTTAATTACATTAATTTAATTTTAGGTTTTATATTGCTTTTTATTTTCTTACAAAATGCATCTCTGTGTTGTTTTAATTATTTAAAAAAAGTTTATTTTATTCTAATATTTGTGTTTTAAGTTTTTTTATTTATTTTTTAAATTAGGAATAATAAAATGTTTTACATTAATTATTATTATCCAATTTTAAGGTCATTGTCAAGCCAACCACGAAATTGGTGTATGAAACTTCCTTGTTTGTGGGACAAGGGACCCACTTCCACATAACAATTTTGAAGGCATACTTACTTTACTCCTCTGGTTTTGAACCTACTACCTCTTAGAAGAAAACACATACTCTTAACTATTAAGCCCACTCAAACTGTATTTCAATTATATATTAATGATATTTCAATTTAATATAATGTATTTTTATGTTAATTAATTAATAATATTTCAATTTAACATAATTTTTTTACATTTTATTATAACATACTTTTTACAATTTATTATAATATGAAAATAATGTGTCACATCTCTACTCTTTTTATTAAAATGCACTATTCCAAATTTAATCAACATAATTTTGACATTAAAATTTATTTAGTGAATGCAACATTTTTAAAAATACTCATTGATATAATATGAATATTAAATCCCTAAATACAACCACTCAAGTAAACATAACATTCATATAAAAACCTCAACACAAAAAAATAAAAGATAAAAAACATAGCAAAACATCTATCTTTTTATGGAAGATCAATTAACTACATATCAGGGACATTCCTCCAAATCACAATCTTTTGTTCCATATATATCAACAACAAGCCATCTCAAGTTGAAGTTATGAATCCTTAAAAATACCTAGCTTTCTTAAATATCTATTATCCATACACAATTAGCAACAAGTTTCTAACTCCAACAACAATTCCAATTCACCTTTTCCTTTATCCTCAACCTACCTAACTCAAGGAATGAGATCCCTTTCTTTTACACATAATCCTTCGTATTATTCCACTTCCTTTTAAAATTTTAATGTAAAATTGACTAAAGAAATTTTCAACTAAAATCCACTCAACAAAGTTAATTTTCCATATTAAAGATAATTGTTTCTTTTTCCTCGTTCTCTTCTGTCCAAAATATAGAAATTGTCGTTCAAATTCTCTTACCATATACAACATGCTTGCTTTCCTTTCCCAAAACCCAACCCCTCGTCGCTATGCCAAAGTCTTCCAAAACCTGTTTTCTCTCCCATTCAAATAATATTCGACACTGACATAAAAAAAAATGTCTTTCTCTCCTATTGAAATAAGATTGGTGTCTCCCATAAAAGCCATCTTCCCTCCTATTCAAATAAGATTCGACTCTCAGATAAAAATTGTAAATATTTGACTCACATAAAAATTGTCTGCTCTCCTATTCAAATAAGATTCACTCTCAGATAAAAATTGTAAATATTTGACTCACATAAAAATTGTCTGCTCTCCTATTCAAATAAAGATGCCACTCTCACATTTCTTTATGAGGTTTGTATTCATCCCGTGCTTTCATAAAGTAGTGAGTTGACTTTTACCATCAACCTTTTCCATGTATTAGAGAGTTGTTTTTGCAATTTAAATGCATTAAATATCAATAATAATAAAATGTTTGGATTTTTTTTAAGAAAAAATCACTTAAATAATTTATTGAAAATAGGAAACTAATTACATATTTCTGATGTGCAACTTACAAATAGGAAACCAGTTATATATTTCTGATATGCAACTTACTCTGGATGATTAGAAATGTAAAACTTTTTTTTACAGCATCTCTTAGTACTTTTTTGTGAAATTAAAAATCCTAAAAAATTGGATGAGAAATGTAAAACTTCTCTTTAGGGCGCCTCTTAGTACTCTTTCTTGTGAAATTAAAAATATTAACATTTATGAAATGTAAATTTGCATCTTTTTTCCTATAGCCATATTGATCACATTTGCACTACTACATTAAAACTAGGAACTTGGAATTAACATGTAGCATTTAAAAAAACGTTAGTAGAAAAAGAATATTTCAATATCAATAACATATGTAATGATAAGTGTAGTGGTTAACATACTCTTAAATGAGACTTTGTAATATATTATTAATCTATTAGTTTTCTATAATATAGTACAAATTATTTAGTGCACTAATTTCAATGATATACACTTTTAAATAGATGAAGTATATCTATTTAAATAACTATTTAATGAAAATATCAATATTAATATGCTAATGGTGAAAGTGAATTACATTACATATTCCTATCAAATAAATTGTAAATTAAAAAACATAATACACAACATTCAACATAATAAAAATGAATTTGATTCTAGAATATGTGTGTGTGATGCCCATATACTATTAATTTTTTTTATATAGGGAGATATAATATTAAATATGACCAAACCTCATTTTAGTTTTTAAAGAAACAATATATTTTAACTCGTGATTTATCACGCATTTAGAGGGATCAAATCCCTAGAGATATAAGGCATTTCTTAATTTTTGAATATCTAGGAAGGATTTTCACCACAATGTTTTTCATCCCTATTGGCATATGATATATCTATAGTTATGGTGGAGCTATATTTGTTTTATGAAGCTTCTTGTCACTTAGATCAATCTATAGATTTGTAGGAATTATTGTTCACATCATGTCTTACACTACTCTGACCTCTTTCTCATATATTGGCTACAATTGGGAAACCTATATGAATTAATATTTATGACATATATATTGTTTATAGTTGTAAATTGTCAGTAAATAAGGAGCTAGAGCCCACTCACTTTAATAACATATATATTCTACAAAATTTACATTTGAATAGCTCTAATCTTCTAAAAAATTACTAGGTGTCAATTCCTAATAAAAAGTTAAGTAAAAACTCCTCTACAAACTTCTTTATTCACTATTATTCAACAAAAGTGTGAAGATATTATATTGGTTAACTATAATTAAAAATATTAATAGCATGGCAAATTTAAAAAAAATAAATAAATAAACAAAAACAAAACCAAACAAATTAAATTAGTAAACAAATAGTAATAATGGACACATACAAACACCAAAATAGTAATTTAATTATTCTTTATTTAATGTTAGTACAAAACCTATTCTGCTTTAAAATTATTTTTCTCAAATCCTCATATATCAAAACCATAAATACTTTATCTTTCTCAAATCCTCATATATCAAAACCATAAATACTTTATCATAAGTTTGCTATGGATTTTGTATATCAAAACCATAAACCATAAATACTTTATGATAAGTTTTCCATGGATTTTGTACATAAACCCGCCATAAAAAACATATCTTTGAATTTCTTACCCAAAATAGAGTCCAGCAATAGTTTACATGGTTAACTAGATACAAATATCAGATAAATTATTATTACGTCCATAAAATTAAAGTGGCATCAACGAGCATAAGTGTAAGCGATGACGGGGTATTTTGAAATTATCATGATATCTAATCAAATTAAATTGACATTTTTTTATGTTTTTGAATCTCTTAAATACCAAGGAAGCTAAAGTGACGTGGATTTACTACTATGATGAACTGTTTTATTTGTTAATTAAATATTTTGAAAAAAAAAACTATATATAATATGTATATGTCATTAGAGAGTGCAAAATGTATATTTCGTTTAAAAATTTGTGACCCATATTGCATGAATTGGATATGTCATTGTTAATTAGCATGTGGAATATGTAGAGTTGATTCATAAATTTGATAGCCACATTGTAGGAATTGTTTGTATCTTGATTATGTTTCTCAAGTAACTATATGTATTTGTTATACAACAATTTTTTTGTTTAAGTGCATTAGATACTAATATTGTAAAAAAACCTTAATTTTAAAACTCGAAACATGAGAGGGAGAAACTTTCAATTACTTGATGTCATGAAATGTTTGCATGGAGAATTTTATGGAAGAATTAAACAACGCTTCTATAAACTTCAAAATAGTGTTTTTCCTCCGCGAGAGAAATATTTCTCATCATCAATTAATAAAGCATTTAATAGAGGGGGCAACCTTAATTCCTATTAGCTCTCTGTAATTTCCCTAGGATGAGGAGAGACAATTAAACGTAACCACAAAACCACTTGTAAACTAGAATCTAGCCCAAGCTTTAGAGAGGGCTCTCTTTGTCTAGAATGTTTAATTAATCAGAGGTTAGGCTAGGTATGGTGGACAGTAGGGTATAAATTTTCAAAGATTTGCTGTTAGGAAGGGAGATAGATCCATTGGGCCTGGAAACATGTCTACCTTATTATGTTTCTAGTGATGAAATGAAGAAAAATATGAGCTTCTACAAGGCCAAGGTAGGTAGTCTCTTTGGAGTTTTTTAGTATAAATTCGTTGTAGTAAAGTGAGTGGAAGACAAATGGAAAATGAAAAACAGAGCGTCAAACACCAATTCTAACTATCATTGTAGCAGGAAACATAGATGTCTAACAAACCGAAACATAGCATTGTTTGGAGTGAATTTAGAGTGTATAATTTTTTTTAGTAAACAAGAGGATACATTTCAAAGCATGATTGTTATAGAAGATAAATTACCAAGAAATAAAGCACATTTCCAAAGAAAACTAACACAAGAATCCCTGTAAATTCTACCTCTATCTTCATTCACTGTAAAATATATCAAAATAAGTGTAGTACACAATGTCCCTTCTCCTAAACCTTACCAATCATTTGCATGATTACAGTAAAATCATAAATAGGTTAATACAAGTTTGTTCCCACATTTAGGAACCGAATTCCTCATTAGGATTTATGTTGTTAACTTATGCAATGAAAATATAATTGATTTCTCAAAACTAGGGACTCCTTGACTAGATCTTTTCTAAGCATTTTTACATTAAATTATCAACCCAGATCAATATTTTGAGTCATTAGATGCTTCATTACAATTACCGATATCATAAAAACAAATTAATGAATATTTTGACTTGGGTAACTCGGTCAAAAATATCATTGTTTTGAAGCACAGCGTAGGCACTGCACAACCTCCTAATTTTCCATAAAAATAAAAATGCAACGCTCCATGGTTGAGATATCTTTGGTCAATCCATAAGTTGGCTAATGACTTTAGCATGTTTGAACAAGCCTATACATGGATAATTCCCCCCCTTAGAATATTTCTTTCACCACAGAAAGCCTCCAACTTTGACAATTTCCTCCATTGCCAAAAACGTAGCGCCAATTGAAAAAGTGCAATGCCATATGTTTTCATGGTTCAAGTGATAGTGAGGTCTCTAAACAAGATACTCATGTTCGTGATGGTGCTAACACTACAATAATAATTCCACATACCCCTTTCAAGCTTCTTTTCACCAAAAATGCAAAACATTCATGTCCACACAAAAACCCCTACCCTTAATGCTAGCTAGGGCACAAAAATGCTATGAAAATTGCTTCTTAAAAAATGAGCTAAGAACTCGGACTAACTGTGTTTGTAGGAGGGATTTTATGTAAAACATTATGATGCAGGAGCACATGACCCTCCTTAATCAAAAGAGGAACCCAAAGTGGAGAAGAAGGAGGACGTGGACCATCAGAACTAAACTAGAGAAATCTGTTAAAACAAACCTAAATTGATGGAATGAATAAAGTCTCAAGGAGACTTAATTAAATGTAATATGCCATGTATGTGTTTAGATGAGAGATTTGAGGAAAGGATATGATCGAATCCTTCACAGTGATCCGATCCAATATTTCCTTTATATATATATATATATATAAATATATATATATATATATATATATAGATGAACATGCATATTCAATAAAGATAGATAGATAAGAGAGTAACAAATAGAATTATGTAACCATAGAGTATTCACAATGTAGTTGAGAGGAGTGCTTGTTCCTAAGGTTGAAATGTGTGAGGCCAGACAGTAACTCTCCAATAGGCAGTAAAATTGATTCGATTCATTTCATTAAGTATGCTATTGTTATTCACATTCCTAATTTAACTATTTACATAAATTCACCCAATCATGAGGATTAGGTGTCAACATTCCCCCCCTTAATCTGAAGGGATGTTGGTGAGTCCAAGCATTGTTCTGAAT
>APFE031672526.1:0-54100 GCA_000404065.3 Pinus taeda | reverse complement strand
ATTTTCAAACCCTTCCTTAGAAAATTTGTGTTAGTATTTTTTGATGATATACTAATCTACAACAAGTCTTGGAAGGATCATGTTCAACATGTTGAAAAGGTGCTCAAACTATTGGAGGAGAAACAATTATATGCAAAAAGCACCAAATGTTTCTTTGGAGTACAAGAGGTGGAATATTTGGGTACTCAATTAGCTCATAGCTAATCTTATCATCCTCAATCTTATGGGAAAACTGAGATAGTGAACAAATGTTTGGAAGGATATCTTCGTTGCTTTGTATCTGATAAAAAGACATAATGGGTCAAGTGGTTGCCTCTAGCTTGATGGTGGTATAACACTTCCTTCCATACTATAGTAAAAATGACCCCATTTATGGCACTTTATGGATATCATCCACCATCCATCACATCATCTTTAAAAGAAAATTCTAAGGTTAAAGAAGTGGAAGATCACATCGAGCATCAACAACAAGTCCTCAAATTGTTAAAGGATAACCACACTTTGACGCAGAATAGAATGAAACAACAGGAAAATCAACATCGCAGCGAAAGAAGTTTTGATGTAAGTGACTAGGTATTTCTACGACTACAACCATACAAATAAATGTCCCTCAAGTAAGCTAAGAAGGATAATAAATTATCAGCAAAGTATTATGGTACGTACAAGGTGTTACAAAAGATTGGTACTATGGCATACAAATTGGAGCTTCTTGCATCTTCCCGATTGCACCCAAATTTCCATGTTTCATGCTTAAAGAAGGTTATGGGTGAGAATATCACATTTCAAACAATATTTCCAGAACTTGACGAGGAAGGAAAGATCATATTAGAACCCGAAGCAGTCACAAAAAAAAGAAATCGATAGCTAAGCAATCGGTCAATTTTAGAGTATCTCATCAAGTGGAAGAACTTACTCGCTGAAGATTCCACATGGGAGGATGAGAATTTTATACAAAAGCATCCAGAATTACTCAAGCATTGAGGACAACACTTTTTGAAGGAGAGGGGCATGTTAGGTCCCTATACTACTGATGTAACCCCATATTGTTATTAGTGCAACCCCCTTATTATGTTATTGTGCCCATATAGTCCCCATGTGGTTATTATTATGCCCCATAAAAGCCCACTACTGTTATTGTTGTGCCCCTACAATATTATTGTTATGTAGGCTCTAACTGTATTGGGACCCCTTAAACTCCTATATATAGAAAGGAGGTATTGTCATGTGTATCATCCAAGAATTGTTCATTTGTGTAATGTAAAGGAGGTTGGTCCCTTGAAGAGGCTGATTTTTCAGTAGTTGATCTATCTTTTCTATCTTTTGTGAGCTGGTTTCTTAACAGAATGTTGACAAAAAAACCATTTATAAACTAGAGCAGAATAATCTAGTCTGAAGTCCTAACTTTAGAGTCCATTTTTTGATAATTTATCGGCCAAAGTATTGAGTTCCATGTAAACACAATTGAAGGAAATGATCAAATCTACCTTCACACTTTTTCTCGTTTCTAAATAATGTGTTTTATTCATAGCGCATAAACATGTAAATATATATTTAAACAATTGAAATAAAACTATTTACAAAACTAATAAAATTTCATTTAGATGGTAATAGGGACTACACCCACATCCTTAGAAACATTAGATGGGGTGCAAATGTTTTGAGAATATGCATATGTAGTAGAATGCTTGGATCTGGTATGTGTTTGAATCCCTTTCTACTATTGAGATTGATTTTTTTGGTGCAACTATTTTCGTTGAGAAACATTAGATGGGGTGCAAATGTTTTGAGAATATGCATATGCAGTAGAATGCTTGGATATGGTATGTGTTTGAATCCCTTTCTGCTATTGAGATTGATTTTTTTGGTGCAACTGTTTTCGTTGAGAAACATTAGATGGGGTGCAAATGTTTTGAGAATATGCATATGCAGTAGAATGCTTGGATCTGGTATGTGTTTGAATCCCTTTCTGCTATTGAGATTGATTTTTTTGGTGCAACTGTTTTCGTTGAAAAACATAATTTGGTGATGGAATGTACCAAAAATGCATTGAACTGTAGTTAATTTTGCAAACTAATTCTTTTTAAGTGTGTTGATTTATCTTATTTTTGAATTTTCTGTCGAGTACAATATCTGTCGAGTACAATATCTGTAGTTAATACTACACTGGCATTTTTTTAAATCAGATGTAATGATAACCTGAATTAATTATTTCATTTTCCACTTATATTTTATTCGTTTTCTTTTGTATATTATTTATTTTGATGGTTCTTAATCCAATGATTTTGTATCTCTTGACTTTATATTGAAATATTTTAATTAGTTGAAGTGATCTGGAGAATATTCATTAAATTCACTGCAGGCTCATTAGATTTTGCGAATTGTGAAAATGTGATTGTCATACCATGTATGATTTTCCTCTTTTTCAATCAGCTAAGTTCTATGTTTCTTGCTATTTCTCCGATACTATACTTTTTATGTGATGGGTTCGCACTTCATGTATTTCTCCAATACTTTTTTATGTGGATGTATTCGCAGTCATGTTTTTACAGTATTTGTTCTTTTATAAATGTATATAATAAATGATTATATATCTATATATATATTAATATAATATATATATAATATTATATATATATATAGATATATATATATTTATATATTAATGTACTTATTAAATAATTCATAGATTTAAATGATTAATTTAATTTATAAATTTAAAAATTATTTATTGTAATTCTAAGACTTATTTTTGTTATTTCTAAATTTGTTAAAATTATTTTAGATTTATTTTAATTTTGGATTTATCAAAGGTTTAGAAGGATCAAATCTCTTAAGATACAAACTTATTTTAAAGTGAAAAGAGATTTGATTTCTCTATGGGTTTGATAGATATGATGAATTTTATATACACATACCATATCTAGGTTGGATCTATCTCTCTGTCCACAAAATAATGCCATGTGGATAATTGGCTTACATAATTTATAGATATGGCTGCAATATTCATGCATGACTTTTAGATATTTGTGTAGTGGTTTTTCTTCTTAAGTTTGTTTCGGAGGAAAACCATCCAAAAATAAAATACTTCAAAATAACTTATACTCAAGTAAATAACATATCTACCATCAATTACTTCCCAACATAGTTTAAGCAAGCCTTTGGATAAAAAATAGATAGGAATAAGATCTAAAAAATTTAATGTTACCACCAGCTATGGTCCCCTCCCCCTCCCACTAAACATCGACCTAGGGAGGGGGGCCTTTATTCACTCTCCATCGTTGGATTATGCACTCCATAAATCAAAGAAACTCTATGCCATTAGATTATGCCCTCTACAAATTAACACTCTCCACCATTGGCTTATGTGCTCTGCAAATCAACAACACTCTATGTCGTTGGATTATGTGCTTCACTGATCGATGATTGCGCTTTTGTCATCATATGGAACCATTCTTGGTCTCTAACAATTCAAACTTAGGTTTCACTTCATTCGTAGGGAGGAATATCTAACAAATAAATTTTCATGCTCTTTTAAACAAGGTACCTATAGACAAAATGCCTTTAAAGATAGGCTACTAGGCTACACGTCTAATGTTCAACAAACAAACTAGATCGGCAATACTTAGTAAGCAACCAAGACATCAATGACATTATAAGCTTAACATACTACTAATAGATTCAACAATAATAAATACCAAATGTTCCCCTTGAGATTGACATCAATGATAACAACTTGCAAAACACTCAACAATGCCTCTATATAAACTCGGGTATAATTTTATATAGTCTATCCTTTGCCTTCCCTTAGATTTTTCCAATCCATTATTTCTTGTTGTATATACCATGAAGGAACAAATTGTTTCTTATTGCATCTATAAATTCATACCAGGAATATAGAGTTCTGATTTTGTTAAAAATATATTCTTGAGTCTTACTCTCCCGTCAGATCAATTCTATGCCTCATAGTCAATGAGTGGCTAGCTGAACTCTTTCTTATTCATCCACGATTCTTTGAACCTTACAATACACTTCAATTACTTAATCCAATTAATCAATTTCTCTGCATCAACATTTCCACTATACATTGGAAAAATGAATTTTATATCTAAACAAAGGAAAATTAGAATCTATTTTCCTTGGTTGTATTTTCTATGATGGAGATGGAGGAGGATATGGAGAAGGAGGAGTTTGAGGAGGGTCACCACCACCTCCTTCTTATTTACTTGACTTGGTCTATTTCCATTCTTTCTTCACCCTCTATATAAATCTTCCACCATGTCATGCCAATAAAATCTTGCCGAGACATCCTTTCAGAGTTGATGAAGCTTTTTTCCCCTTCACATTCCATTATTTTCCATTGGAATGCATGTCTGTTACATATATCGAGATTGTACCCTTTAAATGATCCTTCTCCATGCTTGATATTATACCTGGTTCTCATTTAACACCAACTCTTGTGTAAATCCTTGATTAAAACTTGCTCTAGAACCAACTTGATCCAAAATTAGTTCTAAATATGATTTGTTACATTAATTTGAATTCTTATATAAATATTCTCAAATTTCCTACAATTTTGTTAAAAAATGGCTTAATAAGTTTAAATCAACAATTTAAATAATTGAGTTTGACAATAAAACAACAACAATTATATACAATACTTAACATAACAAAGTTCTCTCTCATGGAAAACATCTCCGAGTGTGCTTCAAAAGAGGAATTGATCCATCAAAAATGATACAAAATACACCGTTATGGCTTCTTTACATCAAAGAATGACCTCCAATATGCAAAAAATTCATTGGTGTTCTTCCAAGAGGATATTAGCACTAGTCTCCCAACTATCAATGGCTTCTTCACACAACAAAGAACATTCTAGTTACTTCTTGGTCAAAAAAATTCAATCTGTTTAATAAGAGTCTTTAAGTGCATGGCCTAATGGCAAGGCACCATTTTTTGGTAGAGAATAATAGGGTTCAAATCCACTTAAATCCACTCCATTACTTTTTAATAGGGATATTCATATCCCATAGTCAATACATATCATGATTTTTTATATTATAGAGCTCTTGCAGATTATGCATAGGGAATAGTAATGACATAGTTGGAGCACTTTATGGGTTGTGATGCACATATGGTGGCATATGCAACAAGGTTAGGTGGTCCTGTGATGTATAGAACAACCCCCTGTTTGTTTCTAAAATAAATAGGGACCCTGCTAATTTTTTTTATTTCTACCTTTCTCATTTTCCTATACAAAGTATTGATAGTTTGTTTTAACACCTTGTATGAGATTCCAAATTATCTTTGATTTTTTAGGTCTTTTGTTACATTTCTTGAAATTCTATAATCCTCCCTTGTTGATCTTCCATTTCAAGATCTTCCCTATCCATCTGAGTGATATACCTTTGTTTCTCTGGATGTTTAGATAGGTGGATTACCTTCATCAATTTGGAAGTGAATTAGACCCATTGCTAATTTTCATTTTGTTGTATCATATTTGGAATCCACTTTGTGTATCCTCCCATCCAAGAAAGTGTACAAGCTTGAAATTATTTACCAACTTTGCTCTTAGGATATTTTCCCATCTGGTCTTGTGCAACGATCAATAAGCTCTACACCTTCCACCCTCTAGATGACTGTATATTCGGTTAAGTCCTAATCCTTTAATTAATAACTAAATTAAGGCTTAATTAATCACAATTAATTAATACTTAATCATGAATCTTCCCATCTAGTACCTCCTTAGAGAAATAATGCTTTACATCTCTCGCACCACCAGGTGACCAGATTTCGTTTTAAGATTGCTTAGTCATCAAATTATGCTAATTAAGGAAATTAATAATTTTTAAGGGATGATTAAGATGATATTTGGAATCTAGCCTATTATTGGAGAAAGTATCGTATTGCGACTACCAAATCTTGGACCCCAGATACCCATAGAAGGTTAACAAGCAAAGTTTAACCCAATTTAGCAAGTTGAATCAATTTACAACAAAGTTTTGCTAGATTTTAGTTATGTTGATTAGTATGTTGCAAAAATTTCTTAATTTCTTGAATTCTTACATTTTCTAAATCTTTCTATGCATGTAAAATGAGAAAAAAGAGAAGGAGGAAGACAAATCCCTTGAAAATTGGAGCAGATCTAATTCTGTTGAAGGAGAACTCAACTAATGACTAATTAGAACATCCTCAACAATGGATTTAAAAATGAGACTTTTAATTTAAGAGCTTGATTTTTCCTATTCTATAGATTTGCTATACACAAAGATTTTTTGTTGTAAATATTTAATAAATAGTTTGATTAAAACAACAAGCAATATTGGTTTGTTAGGAAACTAGTTTTTATATATATGACTCTTTTCAATAAGAAAATGTTCAATTGGATGAATTTGTATTCAAAGGAAATTGATATTATATATAAGCTATTTTTATGGGTTTTGAAGACCCAAGGATATTTTCAAAAAGTCTTTTTTGTTTAACAAATCCAATATGTGATATACTATTATATGCATATATGATTTTAGTTGAATACAAAATCAATATTTAAATAATTGTTTCATTTTCGTGAGTATTAATATACTCATTTTAATTATATAATTTAAAATAAGTATTTGAGCTTATTGATTTGCTTTGTTCGTATTATTTTTATTACTTAAACTGATTATCTTTCTATCTAATGTTCATTCTTAAAATTGAATTGTATTATCACTAGTGATATAGATAGACTTTTTGTTTTTTTTTAGAATATAATTTACAATTTACAATTAATAAAACATAAAATAACAAAACCCATATTCCTTTTATGCTTTATCATTAGCGTCCATTTCATTATGTGGCCTAGTTGAGCCCACATATTAGTCATGGAATACTATTGTTTAAATGTTTGTAGTTTCTTAAGAAACATGCGTTTGGGTAGTTCTTTCTTGCCTTCCTATTGGTAACAACAAGTATTACAAAACACCAACCCAAGAGAAGTTAAAATTAGATAGATTTAGTGATGGGTATTTAGGATAGATAGGTTAGAGTATTAGCAATAGTAGTAGTTGTAATAAGTGATATATTTACTGTAGGTTTGTTTTGGTTGCAAGAATTGGGCCATTACCAGAGAGTGTTATCGGAATATTCGACAATACTGAGAGGAGGGAGTGAATTAGTGTTATCAATTTTTAAATTCAAAAACATGTAAATGCATCCATTGGTATAAAGAAAAGCACATAAATATGCAAAACTCAGATATTTTTTATGTAAAAACCACATTTTGTTTCCTCATATAAATAAAGAGTACATTCAAATTTATCAGCACCAACTGAAAGGAAGCACAAAATCCCTGGTTTTTCATCACCAACTGAAAGAGATCACCCACTTCCCAATTTATCAACACCAACTGAAAGGAAGCATCAACTCCCTAATTTATCAACACTGAATAAAAGGAAGCACCAACTCCCTAAATGATCAATACTGAAGCTTGTACAAGAGTCAATATTAGTCAAAGAAAACCTTCCCTTCTGGAAGTTTCTCTTCTTTCCTTCACACATGCACTCAACTTACTAAACACAACCTTCTTAGAAACAAAACTTCCCTCAACAAATGATCCTTTAATTTGAACTCCTTATCAACAAAACTCGACCTCTAGAACTATGCCTCCTCTATAGAGTTCAACCTCCTCAAGAGAGGATAGTGTTATATCTTCAAAACATACCTAAAAATCACTTTCAAATACACCATGATTTGGCCCTCAAAACAAGCTCAAGTTCAACCATATTGTAATAGAACTTCGGGTTCTAAATTCCACCTAAACAGGGATAGGTCACTACTCTTAGGATAGGCTCAACCTTCCACACTAGAATTCAACCCTCTACACAAATATGAAATTTTACCTTGAAAGAGGATAGAATTTGGCCCTCAAGAACATGTATGCAAAAATCATTCCAAAAATGATTTCAAAATAAGCCACAAGCCCTTCAAAAATGTGCCAAAAATCATGTCCTAGAAAGTCTCTCCAAATCAACTCCTCTTCACTTCTGGTTCATGAGGTATGAACCTCATAACCTAGGGTTCATAGATGTGAACTTACTTGAGTGAGTAAATTTAGATTCTCCTTCTCATGCCTATTTATAGTGCATTTAGGATCTAAACTGGGTTAACTTTTCAACTAGTTGGACTGGACTATGCACCTGGCAGAATGTATAGTGAATACTGGAAAAATCATTTCTCCTCAACCATAATGAGTTAGAGGGAGTGCAATATACGAACGAAAATGTCTCAAAATAATATTCCAAACCATATATGATATGATTTCATCTTATCTAGGTAAATGGATTAAAAATTCATTCAAATATTTGTAACGAAATGGAGCATAAAAAATCCAAAAAGAATATTTCAAATTTTTTTGTTTTAATATGTAACTTTCTATCTCATTTCAACAACCTTTAACATCAATGACAACTTATTCCAACAATATCCCCTTTTTCATTGTGTCTGAATGATCTGAAGGTGGATTGGATGTTCTGGGACTTGCTACAGAATTCCTGTGTCATGCTATGGAACAATAAGTTATACTAAACTATGTCTTATGTTTTCTATTTTGTAAATCTCATCTATGTTTCATGATCTTGGTAACAGAGAAGAAGAATAACATAAGATTTGTTTGAATGCACCTTATGTTCAATCTCTGTTATTTATTATGTTTTCTTCAGGACTAGTCATGAATATGAATTCTTAACTACTCATGTTCGCACTATTTCTCTCATTTTGAATACTGTTTAGGAATTCTTAATTGCTGCTGCACAATATTCATCCATTTTCCCTCTGTTAGCATAGTGAGATATTCTTGATTGCCTTTCATTCCCTGACCTCATTCCATCATTTCTAGATTTGAAAATTGTTTCCAGCCTGCCTATCCTGCTCTGTAGCACTACCTTTTCACCAAGAAGCTCTTTCAATAATCACACTCTCAGTGACTCCATTGCCCAATGGAAAAAAAAATTATATACTTGCATCCCAGTTCTGTTTGAGATCACCATCCAATAAACTTAAAACCAAACCTTGTTCATCATAACTAGCCTAAAACACATCAAAACAAAGCTAAATTACAAAGAGAGAGCCCTCTCTGGTTGCAGGTAGGCTAGGACCTGCAGCTAAATGATTGGTTTGTGGTTACCTCGGTTGTATTCCCTTAGGAGTCAAAGGGAACAACCTGAGCGATAACAGTTCCTTTGAGATATTTGTATATATTTTTTACTGCTAGAACATGAGTTTCCTTTGGTGTTGCTTGAAATATTGCAACTTGTCCAAATGATGCATTACATTTGGCCTTGAAGCTGTCACATAGAGTAGGCTACCAATCATTGTTCTATAGATCCTTTTACCCACTTCCTTGGGTTCATCTTCTTTGCTTCACTTGCATTGGGTGACGATAGGATTGCTCACAAGTTTGCAGTCTTCCGTTTTGAACTTCTTGAACATTTCTTTGATGTACTTGGTTTGATATATCAAAATACCTCCATCTAGCTAAGATATTTGGAGTCCCAAAAATAAAGCCAACTCCCCAATCAAAGACATTTCAAATTCGTTTTGCATATATTTTGTAAGGTTTTGACTTATTCTATCGTCATCACTTTCAAAGACGATGCCATCAACGTATACTTCAATGATGACCATATTTCCTTGATCTTCCTTTATGTAGAGATTATTATCTACATTTCCCTTCTAGTTCCTTGTTGCAAATATGTATCCAATATATAGTACTAAGCTCTAGGGAATTGCTTAAGTCCATACAAGGCTTTTTTCAATCTACAAGCATAGTCTCCATCTTTTGATAATAGGAATCCTTTTAGTTGTTTTATGTAGACTTCCTCTTCTAGCTCCCTATTAAGAAATTTTGATTTTACATCCATCTGAAATGCTTTGTTTCTTTTGGAGAATTCATATGCCAAGAGTATTATTATTACTTCCATTCTGGCTACCAGAGTAAAATTTTCTTCAAAGTCTATCCCTTCAACTTGGGAATACCCTTTGCACACTAGAATTGTTCATTTATGTAATGTAAAGGAGGTTGCCCCCTCGAAGAGGCTGAATTCTAAGGCGTTTATCTATCTTTTCTATCTTTTCTTGAGCTGGTTTCATAACAAGTTCCCATGTCTCATTCTTCTTATTTTGATTTAGTTCTTCTTCCATGGCCCTAATCCAATGTTCTTCATTTCTAGCTTCCTCAAAGTTACTTGGTTCAATTGTGAACAATAGTGATAGATTCCCTTGCACTCTTCTTCCCAATGATTTATTCTAGTGGATGATTCTTATGGTACCAAATTTTAGGTTTATTGGAAGGTGTTTGAAAATCTTGCTAATTGTTTGCTTCTTCTTATTCTGCCCCTGACTACTTATCTTCTTGGTCTTCCTCTTCTTCTTTTTCTTCAATTTTATTTGGTTCTTCCTCTTCCTATTCTTCAAAGAAGTGTGAATTTTTTCTTTCCTTCTTGGTATTCAACAAGTTTGTTTCATCAAACTTTACATTAGTGATTTCTGTAGGTTTTAACCCCGTACATAAATTACATGCATATGAATTCTAAAAACAAAAAATAAACAATGGTGAGATCATAAAACATAAAACATATATACAGAAATATTTGCCCCTCGATCCCAAAACTGGGACTACCATATTGATTTTTCAATATATTCCTTTGAATTTTACAATACATATATATACATTACAAAGCATCCATAAACCCCAATCCATTAACCCTGGATTAGAGCATAATCGTAGTTCCCTTGACCAGATCTAGAAAATACCATGGGCAGAAAACCATCATGCCCAAAACCATGTGCGAAAACCACACAAAAAACCATAGGTAGGTTCGTCCATCTAATATAGGGTCCAAAACAAATTTCCTTGGGGTGTTGCCCCAGACACTGTAAAGGGGGGCTACTACCCACCTCAAAACCCCCTGTTTCACCCAATGCAACAAACAACATGGGGCTAGTCGTGGAAAGAATATAACATACTCCCAACACTTTCTACTATCTTGTTAAGTCTAATAATGTAGCACTTGTATGATTTAATTTTACATGAGTACCCAACATGTATGCCTTCATCTGTCTGGGAGTCAAACTTTCCTTGCATCTGGTCATTCATTTTTATGTATTTTCTTTCAAATATTATGAAACACTTAACACTAGCTAGCCTTCCCTTCCATAATTCATAGGGAGTTTTAGCATTGCTACTTCTAAGTAATCTTCTTTTCAAAATATGAATAATTGTATGTAACTTGTACCCAAAAGGTATTACTCAGCTTGGACTCATACAACAAAGTTATAGCCATCTCTTCCACAATTTTTTTCTTGATTTCAACCACTCCATTTTGTTGAGGAGTTCTAACTATTGAGAAATGTCTTCTTATTCCATGTTCTTCGAGATTGTAATTGAATTCATTGAAGTAAGTTCTCCTCCATTATATGATCTCAAGAATTTGATTAAAAAAAATGGTTTCATTTTAAACAAGTTCCTTGAATATTCTGAAAATTTCAAAATATTTTGACTTCTTTTTAAGAAAAAAGACCCAGTTCATCCTTATGTAGTCATCAACAAGCAACATAAAATACTGTTCACCATCTAGTCCTTTTATTCTTGTTGGCCCACATAAATAAGTATGTACAAATTCCAATGGTTTTGTCGTGGAATTTTCCTTAGTTTCGAACCCAACTCATGTTTTCTTTCCATGTTGACAATACTTGCATATAGTATTTGAAGGCTTTGTAATTTTAGGAATATCCCTTACAGATCCCTTCTTGCTAATCTTGAAAATATTGTCAATGTGTATATTCCCCAGTCGCTTATGCCAAATCTAACTTTCATCTTCCTTTCCCAAGAAACATCTTTCCTTTACAATCTCATTCATGATGTATATTTTTTTTGGATATGTTATTTTTGTTGCAACCAATGTCCATGATCCTTCTTTCCTTATTTCACATTCCTTTCAATCGAATAGAAGTGTGTATCCTTGATCACACATTTGGCTAACACCTAGAAAATTATACTTCATATCTTCAACACGTGAAACATTTTATTCCACCGCACTTTGCTTCCAAGGATAATTGTGCCTTTCTCTATAATTTTGGCAAAATTATCATTAACAAAATTTGTCTTTGTCTCCAATCATATGCTTTGAGCATCCACCATCGATATACCATTGACTTATTCTACTTTGGGCTTGTAAGGAAAGCCCACATTCATCAACCTTCAAATCTTCATGCTTCTTTTTCCAAGTTCTTAGTTGTTTCCCCATATGATGGATAGGAACCTACCTTGTTTCCTTTGAAGGAACTATCAAATTGCTTCTACAATTTCTCACTGTGTCCAAATTTTTTACATTTGTAACATTCAGTTTTATATCTAAGAGAGCCAAAACAATTATAATTTGTGTTGACATTTTCATGAGATTTTCTACCATAACTACCTTCATAACAGTTCTTGAGATTTTCATATTTATTTCTTATATTTATACCTATTGTATAAGTTCTATTGTATATAACCTTATGCCCAAAATTATTACAAGAATAACACACTCCAAGAAAAATATTTTGGTACATGAGTGTAGGTGGTCTTCTTAATGGTGTTGTCCTTCTGACGCCATTAACTTCTTCTTGAGTGTTCTTCATTGTTGGTTGTTGTAAGACCTCCTTTAACTGCTTAGATTCTTCCTTCTTGATAGGACCTTTAAGTAAATCAACGTAACTTCCTTTCTTTGCTTCATTTCTTGTCATCATAGAGATTGCACTTTTATCAATATTATTTTGTTTATAACCTAGACCATACCTTCCATTGAATAGTTTATGGTTTTTGATGATTTCATCTAGTATTTTGGTAATATTTTCAAAGTTCTAATGGATATCCTTCCTCCATAGTTCCTTCATCAAAGAAACTATCTCAAATTCTAGATTCTTGGTTATTCTCTCCTTCTCTTCTAGCTATATAATGAGTGTTTCTTCAATCACTCTTCTTGTAGTTGTACTTTTAGATTTATGATAGTTTGATTGGTCTCTTCAGTGTTCCTATTAGGAATTTTTAAACATTCTTTTAGTTTATTTACCTCTTCCTTGAGTATGAGATTTTCCTTTCTTGTTCTTCTAAGATCACTTAAGGTACTAATCAATATTACGTCAACATCCACTTCTCCTTCTTACTCTTCATGATTTCCATCATAATTTTCAAGAGTCTTATTATGAGAATATAATTCCATGAAAATTACTCTACCATAATCATGGTCACTATCATCATCTTTACTGGATGAGATAATATCTTCTCTTGAATACAAACTTTTCTTCTTGAAGAATTTTCCCTTGTTCTTTCCTTTGTTTATTTTTTTATATTTATTTTCTTTCTTATAACTTTATTCTTCATCACTATCTGAACCCTTTGCAAAAGGACATTTAGAATCATAATCACCAATTTTACCACATTCAAAACACTTTAAAGAAAGTTTACCTTTATATTTTCGAGTTCCTCTTTTCAACTTTCTCACAAAATTGGGTTCTTCTTCATTGTCTGAATCATCACTACAACTAGAGCTTGTTTTTTACTTTTGCTTGTTCTTCCTTGTATTATTGGAGACTTTAAAAGCTACTTCCCTTTTGGATGAGTTTCCTATTCTGTCCTCATTTCATATATCTTATCCATACTCAACGTAGCTAGATCTTGTCTTTCTTCTAAAGTTGAGATTTTGGAATCAAATCTCATTAGGAGATATCTTAGTATCTTTTGAACAATTATTTTATCTATGATCTTATCTCCTATTTCTCTCATAGTATTCATGACCTCATCAACCTAGAGAAAGTAAGCTAGAGTTTCTTCATCTTCTTTAATATTTAGGTGTTCAAGCTATCCTCTATAAGTTTGAAGCTTGGACCCTTTTACCTTTTCATCTCCTTGATACACATTATTGAGATTGTCCGAAATTTCCTTTGCTGAATCACAATGCATAACCTTGACAAATTATGATCCTGTCAACCCTCCTAGAATGGCATACATAGCCTCTGATTTAATTTCATAGAATCTTCTTACAACCAGATACATTGGAGCAGAGGTTAATACCTTGTATTCATTTAGAATAGTTTTTCAAGCATCAACTCCTTGTTCTTGCAAGAATAATCTCATCCTTATGCTCCAAAAGACATAATTTTATCCATCAAACAATGGCATACCATGTTTGGAGTATTCTTCTTGCTTTTCCATGAGTTTAATTGAGATATACCTTCCAGTGGTCGAAGTGTTTCTAAAGGAATATTTGATACTAATTGTTGGAATATTTAGCATTACTAAGAGGAAGGTGAATCAATATTAACAATTTTTAACTCCAAACGTTTTTAAATGCATCAACAGGTATAAAACAAAGCACATAAATATAAAAAACTTATAAATTTTTACGAGAAAACCATGGAATGATTTGCTTAATATATATAAATAGTACATTCAAATTTATTAACACCAACTAAAAGGAAGCACCAACTCTCAAGTTTATCAACACCAACTGAAAGGAAGCACCAACTCCCCAATTTATCATCACTAAAACTTGTACAAGAATCAATATTAGTAAAACAAATCTGTTCTTCTGGAATTTGCTCCTCTTTCCTTCACACGGGAATTCGAATCCCTAAACACAATCTTATTAGCAACATAACTTACCTAAAAAAATGATCCTTGAACTTGGCCTCCTTACTAGCAGGAATTGGCCTCTAGAACTTTGAATCCTCCACATGGTTCGACCTCCTGAATAAAGGATAGTCTTAGATTTTCAAAACATAATTGAAACTCAACTTGAAACATTCCAAGATTTAGCCTTAAAAATAGGCATGAATTTGACCTTATCTGTACCAGAACTTTGGTCCCTAAATTTAACCTCAATAGGGATAGGTCATTGTTCCTAGGATAGGTCTAAAACTCAATCTTCCACACTAGAATCTTACTCTTAACATATATATGAAATTCATCCTTCAAAAGGGGCAAAATCTGACCCTCAATAATATTTTTTTTATAAACCTTCTAACCAATACCAAAAACCTTCAAATATTTTTCCAAAAAACGTTCTAAAATAAGCCAAAAAACATTTCCAAAATAAGACAAAAACCCTTTAAAAATGTGATAAAAATCCTTCCCTAAAAGGTATCTCTAAATCAACTTCTCTTCACTTCTAATTCATGAGGTATGAACCTCAAAAATCCTTTGCTTTTCTTGTTTAAATAGATCCAAACTTTCTTGAGGGAGTGATTTGAAATGCTCCTTCTCATGCCTATTTATGGTGAATTCAAAGTCTAGATTGTGCTGACTTGTCCATTAACTGGGTCAACTTATCCACTGGTTGGAATAGCTTGTGCAACTGGCCAAATGTATAGTGAATGTTTGAAAATCATTCATCCTCAACCATGATGAGTTAGAGGGAGTTACATAAACCATTAGAAAGGCCTCAAAATAACATTTCCAACCATATATGTTATGGTTCAATTTTAGCTAGGTAAATGGAGTAAAATTGAATTCAAAGATAGGGTATCCAAATGGGGCATCAAAGGTAAAGAAATAATATTTCAAAATATACTATTTGAATATGTAAATTTCTCTTTCATTTGGACAACCTTTGACATCAATAAAAGCTTCTTTCAACAAGTTCCACCACATCAAACTAGAAAGGGTGTAATTGACGCTTTGATGGAGTAGTAACTCTTCATTGCAGGCTAGAACTTTCCCGCATGTCAAAAATTGGCACTAGAAGGAGGGAAAATCTGATGGCGAATGGCACATAAAGCCTCCCACAAAATCAAATTTCATTCACATAGATATACAACATCCTCAAATCCAAGTACTCTTTCAAGTCCTCATGTATCTGATGTAGAATATCTATATTCAAACACCCTTGGTCATTCTGAAGAAGTCACCCAACCTATTCACAAATAGGAAACTACTTCTGAAAGAACCTGTTGTCACCTTTTCTAGCACCTGTGGCACAACTTCCTCAAGAGATATAAAAAGCTTCCTAGAGATAGGCTCTGGTTTGACTGTAGACCAGTGCCTAGGACATCTTGAATAGAGGAGTACATGGAAGATTATCAATGGGGCCTCTCGGTTACACTCCAATTGTCTTAAAGTTTAAAAAGATAATAAAAGGGGCTTGTTCAAAAACCCTTTAGTAAGGTAAACTCACGCCAATACATCAATCCAAATGTGTAGGGGGTAAATCAGGGAAACCTCAAAGAGAGATGTCTTATTTTGTGGCTGACACACAAGAACAGGAAACCTCAATATTGGCGTTGTAGTAAAATGAAGAGAAGGAAAGAGAGGAGGGGAATCTGATGCATAGGGTTGTAAAACAAGACAAAATCCTAAGCAACAATATTCTAGTAGAAGTATGGAAGACTGAGGAGATGAAAGAGAGGAAAGAGTGGAGCACAAATTAAGGTTTCATGTCGTATACCTCATGGGTACCTCTATCACCAAACAACGTGAGTAAATCTGTGCTCATACAGGAATGCAGGTTAATCAAATAACACAAGTAAATCTATCTTGTACACAAGTACTGTAAGTTATAGGCTAACACAAGTAAATTTGTAATATACATAGGTATTTTTCACTATAGCAGCATATGTATAACCATGAGAGGATGAGACTAGCAGTTTCATTAAATTTTGGAGAAATACAAATATATATGAAATGAGATTTATAGAGGGGGAAAATATACTACACATTTCTCTGATTAGAATCGCCAAAGGGTTTCACTAATCCAATATGAGTCCAACATACTAGTCCATTACATTCAACAAGATATCGCCCAAGTCCCTGATCTGATAATCACCCTATGAGGGATCTTAATTAAGAATTTATTAATTGAAGGTATTACAGACTCATACGTTGGTGTGTGTGTCTATGTTATTTAAGCAATGGATCGATCAGATTGCAAATACACAGACACTAGAAAGGGAAAACAGCAGATAAATACAGTAAGCAAAGACAAGAACACAAGAAATTAATAAGGAGTTCACCCTATCCTCCAAGGTTACATCTCTAGTCTAGCTTTCAGTGGTGGCCTTCTTTTTTATTGTGTCTTGAAGCAGAGAATTACAATGAAGGAGCTCAATGCGAGTCTCTTGAAACAGATTGGCTTGGTAGGGTGGTTTTTGGATTTCCCAAACCACTGGAGTACACAGACTCTTTTCCTTACCAACTCTATGACCTTCCAGTCTATAATGGAGAGAGCCCATTGTGGTGCTCCGTCCAGATAGATCCTCTTTGGGATGGCTTGAATCCCCCAAGCTCTCTGGTGCTTAATGTTGCCTTCAGTCAGCTTGGCCCTCTGTCTTCCATTCTGTTGTTGCTTCACTGTCTTTCTTCTCTCTATTCTTCCTTTTTGTATTCCATCCTCCTCTCAGGGTACTGGTGTCTTTCTACTTTTCCTGTGCATGGGTTTAAGGCCATTCATATCCATGTTTGTTCGATTCCTCTTCCACTTCCTGTTGAATCACCTGCTACAGCTTCGCTTAGAGTTCCCTATTCAGCTTCATCATCAAGCTCACAGGGAGTGGCCACATGTCCTCCGACAGCTACACCAATTCGCTTCGTCGGTTCATTTTTTCGATTACGTCATGGAATGAGTCTTATGCCACCTTGGCAGTCAAATCGGACGTCAAATCTTTACAAACTGCAGCTTAATCCCCAATAGATTATGCTTTCCCATCAGGCACAATATCAACCGTTAGATCTACAACCCCCAAATCCAATGCCATACGCACGTTTCACACGGTTGACTTGGACCGTTAGCACGTGATCAGCAACAGTTTTCTCCCTCCTCCGCTTGCCACACATCGACCATTGAGTGGGATCGCTTTATTTTTGTGAATTTCGCTAACCGTTTGAGGGTGCCCCCGATCAATACCACTGGTTTTCGGAGCAGGTCCCGTCTTTTAATGATTAGCATTTTTTCCCACAATTTTCTGGCTCTGACGTGACCGACTGCTCAGGGCTTCCCCATTTTGAGGGTTTTTCCCCAGTGATGCATCAAAAACATCCTCTATTTCCTGATCTGGGCCTCCAATGGGCTAAATTCAGCTCTCGCACAATATCCATGGGCCTCGGTCAGCGCGATTTGACTGAGGTCCTCGTCATTCCATGTTGGCTGCCATTGCCACTGGTTTAGAGGTGTTTTTTATTGCTGTTTTAAATTATTTGAAGTCTGTCTTGACTTGGTACATCCATGGCTCTGTTAATTATTCTTTATGGATCCAATTCGGATCACGGCCTTCCCACTGAAAAGCTTTTGGACCACCAAAAGTTGGTTTTCTTTCAAGCATCGACCAAGTGAGGGTACTACTATCTCACTTGTCCAATCTCAATCCACTTTGCACTACTCGACTTTGAACCTGTGAGTCCAATTCTGAGGCACTCAACATCTCCCCTGCGCGTTCTCCTCACCTTCCTATCAAAGACTATGTCTTCCTACAATTTATTCAAATATTTAGGTAACAGGTCATTAATACAAGGAAATTGACTTTGCTCTTTGGGATCCTCAATCATTGAGGGTTCAAATAATATCAAGCAATCTACATTATGACTGAGTAAATGTGCATGTAAGTTGGTAGATCAAGGCGAAAAGCATTTTCACCAATCTTCTCAAGTAACCTAAAAGGTCCATACCTGATAGGCTTTAGCTTTTTACCTTCACCTTGCATCCTTGTTGATATATGGCCAGACCTGGTCTCCAACTTGAAAACTATTCTCCATCCGATGCTTGTCATGCCTTGCCTTGTATTTGGCTTGGCTCTTTTCCAATTGTTCTTGTACTGCCTGGTGGATCTCCTAGATCTGTTCAAAGAACCTAGTTTCCTTGTCCACACCACTGTGTCCATCAACAGTGGTATCTTTACCAAAGAAAAAATCCAAAGGATACCTTAGTATGGAACCAAAACATGTCTGAAAAGGAGATATCTATGTAGAAGAGTATTTTTCTCTATTGTAAGCATGTTGCACATAACATAAGTGTTCATCCCAAAGCTTTGGATGTTTGTTGCAATATCCTCTAAGTAACTGGATCATTGTCATGTTAACTACTTCTATCTGGCCATCTATTTGTGGATAAAAATTTGTGCTTTTCTTCAGTTGGGAGTCCATCAGCTCCCACAAACTTGACCAAAAATTCCCCACAAATCGGGTGTCTCGATCAGATACATTAGAAGTGGGTAATCCAAAATGAACCCATACATGTTCAAAGAATAGTTTTGCAGTTTGTTCAGTTGTAATATGTTTATTACAAGGTGTTAGTGTTAGTCTTTGCAGCCTTCCTCCAGTAATGAAACATGCTCTTACAAAGTGATTTTAAGGTGTCAAGGTCAAATTTTGTCATTTCAGTGAGTCTTCAAGCAAAATTTGGTCATTATGCATTAGGTCTGGGGTTTGCTTTTACTCCTTTCAAATTTTTCCAAATGTCGGTCCATGTCACCATTCAGCTGAGTGTACCATTATTCAGGCAGCTGTCATCATCATGTCAAGTTCCACTGGGTCAGTTTACACCTTGTTCATGCTTCAGTTGTGCCTAGGTAAAGTTTATTTCCCTCTCCTAGGGTTTTGAAGGCAATTTCTCTTGGATGGTCAAATCATTAGCAAAACTTGTATCCTATTGTTCATATACCTTCCCCTACCCTTAATGTACCTTATTAATCACTTCCCATCACTGAGATCCCCCAAATTCCTCATTTTCGCACAAACCCTAGTTTCTTGCTACAACTTCACAATTTCTAGACTAGGCCTATGTTTTTCCATTTTGGACCCCTTCCCTTCAATCAATATTTAAAATTATACATTCCCCTATTTCCCAACATCCCTCCCTACTTCTCAAAATTTCCTCAAAAATTTAGAAGCTCCCTATCCCCTTCATTTCGCTTCATTTCGACAAATCCCTTGTTCCACACATTGGGGTAGGTTTTACTCAAATGATGTGTATGAGCAATAAAATATGAATTTGGGAAAACAGAGAGAGATTTTTATCCATAATAGGCAAAGGAAGAAAAACGTCCTTCACTTTTTACACACAAGTGTCATGGTTTTAGAGAAATGTGAAAAATACAGTTGCCTCGGGAGAATTGATGCACCTCTAAAGTGACCTTGGGAAAATACTGTTTTCTCCTTGCATGGTTGGACAAATGACTTCCTTGATGAGTCAAATGATAACTAGAAACACATATATTTCCAATAAGCTATTATGAGCTCAATTTTGAGTTGAGGAACACCTTAAAAAGTTGACTGCAACAACACTCTTCCTTGAGGTAGCCTCATTTGGCACATTTTGACTAGTCTTGTTAGATTTGATTTTTGACAGGGCAAATGAACTCCAAATTGAAAAATTATAGTTGGGTTGGAAATTATACTCAAAGACCTTTCCAACGAGCTATTCCACACTCAATTTTGACACTGGGAAGGCCTCCAAAATTCTCCTGCACAAAGTGCTACACACAGGGTTTTGTGGCGCAGCGCATTGGGCAACTAGCGTGGTGCATTGGGAAACTGGCGCGACGCATTGGGATGCATTTCTTAGTGCGAAAATACACTGGCACAACACATAGAGAATGCGTAGCGTGTTGATCTTGAGGCATAGCACATACAGCCAGAAAGCCCGAAATTGCAAAAACTTGCTCCAAATCGCCCGAAACTTGTGGATCATCACTTGTTCAAGTAGGTTAACCCTCTGTCATTGCTTTTCATCCAAATTTGATGGTGGTTTGATGATGTTTGTTGTATGGTGAGTGTTCAAAAGAAACGAAACCCTACCTTTGAAATTTCTCAAAACAAATTACTGCTTAGGGTTTCAAACTGTTGTTTTGTTACCAAGTCCATCCTTTATTCCCTTACCACTCCCTTATTCCATTTTTCTCTTGATTTCCCTATCCCTAAACTCACATATCCCTAAAAATTTCACTAATCCCATATCCCAAATCCCATTTCCCAAAATCCCACATGCAAATTCCCAAACCGTAGCTACACATTCCTAAACCCTAATGGCTGTCCCAAGGAGCCTAAATATTATTCCTTAAACCCCTTATTCCCCATATCCAAAAATGACATCAAGGTTGTCTTTACCAATGAGTCAAGGAAATCAATTTTAATAAAAAACCATCCTCTATTCTTCAAGGCAATGATCCATTGTTGGAAAAGGCACCTTCAGCCATGAATCAGTTGCATGTACAGCTAAGAAATCAGTTTGAAGCACAGAAACAAAGCTTGATGCAAACACAATCAGGCAATCAAATGCAATATCCATCTGGTTCACATATGGAGTTAGCTAGTTAGGGGCAGTCACAAAGTAATAACCAATTTATTACTCAATTCACACAACATACACACTCATCTTTCAAGGACAACCTTTAGGCCAGGTACAGTCTTCTGCCTCTAGTCAAATTTTGCCTCGGATATTGGGTTGCCATTCTCAGAATATTAATCACTTGGGCTAGCAAATTTATGATCAGGGTATTCCAAATCAAATTAATTATCAGCCTTCAAATCAAAGTGATATCTCAGTGAAGATCCTTGAATCGAAGGGGGCAGAAAAGTTTGCTAAGCACTCTACAAAGTGAGATGAGTGATATGAGGTCAAAGAGGCTGATCGGGAGTCTTGGCTCGAGAGAGTCAACATCGACTTAGAAATATTGTTGGAAAAGGCCGAAAAGGACAAGGCATTGCTGAGACACATGGCTTTTCACTACATGGCATGGAACAAGGTTTGCAAGGCACGAATAAGGAATTTAAAGGCAAAACTGAGGAGGGCATCAAAAAGTCAAAGAAGGCAAAAAGAGCATGATCGACTCCAGATATTGGCTGAGGCATCCTTGGCCCATCATAGCTCTTGATAGAGAAGGTTCAGATCAAATTTCAAGAAATTTGGAGCAATTTTTGCATTTTGAAAATTTTTGCACTAAAAAAACAGGGTTTTCCTCCCTATGTGTCGCGCCACGTGGCGCTCGCTTTTTCAATAGGACTTCAAATCCAAAAAACTTTGCATTTCAAGATTTTCCATGAAAGGTTATGCTTTCTTTTCGATGGCCAAGAGAGTTTGGCAGGTTTTGAGCCCTCAAGCAGTCAAAAACACTCAAAAAATGACCTCGCTGCCCCTTTTTTGACACAGAGGAAGAAGTCTTGGGAGAATGGACTTTTGGAGGGGTAAAAGAAGGCCAAATTGAAAACTTCCACTTGGGTTGGAAAGTAGACAGATAGGGCATTCTAACGAGCTATCATGAGCTCAATTTGTATTCAAGGTAGGGCCTCAAAATCAGCTCCAAAGTAGCGCGATGCATAGAGAATCACGCGCGGTGCATAGAGGAAAATTTGCATGTTTGACTCATTTTTGCTCTGTTTTTTGCCCAGTTTTGCCTAGTTTGACTTTTTCACTCTCCTAATGGAAAATTTATGATGTAATTTGATGAAAATTGAGGGATCATGATGTAAATATGCTATATTTTTACTTGTATAGGTAGATTCATCAGTTTAGAGGTTGTTTGAAACTGAATGAATCAGTTTCCTTGTTTTTAGAGGCAAGCTGTTATGATGCTTAAATTCCAGTTCTCAGTTTAGGATCAATTGGATCAGCTCCTAGAATGATGAGCTCGACCCCTAGAGGTAAGGGAATGGGTTTGGCTTGTCTATATTGTGTAATTTCTAAGTCATTTTCATGGTTGGACACTTGGGATTGCTTGGCACATCATTGTACATTCTATCTCTGCATTTTTGGCTAAGGAAAGACCAGGGTTTTGCAGCACATGTTGGGATCCTTGTGGCTTTGTGTTTTGATGATGTTTTTCTCTATGTAATTGTAAGTTCACTGATGTTTATGTTTATCATTTTCCCTTCTCTTTTCTTCTGAAATTAAGCAAATAAGTTATTAAGGTAGAATCCATTGGAATGTTATGCTCTTCCTTGAAATTTTGTCTAATTTTACATGTTTTCATCTGTTTGAGGAGGACTCTTGAGACTCTTTTGCCCTCCTTGGCCTCTCACCAGTCTGATCCATCCATTCATTCAAATCTAAAGCATCAAAATGATTGCCTTCCTTGCCCCAATCAGAACTCTGCAAAAACTAGGCCTCACCCGTGGACCCAAATTTGCCTTTCCCTTTTTCCAACAAAACCCCCCCAAAAACTCAAATCAAATCCTTGCACTTCATACCTAGCCCAAGATCAGTTGTTAAATTAGTCATCTCAAGCCCTATCGATTATCTTTTGCTGAGATTAACCCGGAGAGAGCCCTCTCCTGTCCTCGTAGGGCTAGCTACGAGGCTAAGTGTAGTTTGATGTGGACCTAGAAGCTTACCTTTTTAGCCTGAGGTAAATCTAGGCTCTAACACAAGGTATCAAAATCCACATTTTTCTGAACCTATCCACAACCACATACAGATAATCATGACGTTTCCTAGATTTAGGCAGTCCTCCAACAAAATCCATGGAAACACTTTCCCAAGGGTGAGAAGGAACTAGTAATGGAGTGTACAAGCCTAGTTGTCTATTGTTGGGATTGCTTTTAGCACACATAGTACACCCTTTTACATATCTAGAAACTGTCTCATTCATTTTCGGCCAATAAAAAAATATTTGCAGTTGTGCAACTATTTTACTTACACAAAAGTGACTTGATCTTAGAGAAGTGTGTGCCTATCTAATTATCTTTACTCTCTCAGTTTGTGGAATGTAGATTTTCCCATAATGATACAAGAGTTGGTCCTTCATATGATAATCCAATTCTTCTACCATTTTGCCTTGACTCAAAGTTGCATATATATCTTTAAAATCTATATCTTGAGTATATTGTTCAATGTAGCTTTCATGTAGTACAAAATTATGCTTAAGTATAGTAGATGCATTTATAATGGGTCTAGACAACATGTCTACAACTTTGTTATGTATTCCCTTTTTATATCTGATGACCAAATGAAACTATTGTAGAAAACCCATCCACCTGTAATGTATTGATTGCTGCAACTTAGTTTGGGAGTGTAGATATTGAAGTGGTTGATGATCAGTATGTATTACTGTCTCTTTGCCCCTTAAGTAATGTTTCCACTTTTTCACACTCTGAACTAATGCATACAATTCTTTATCATATATAGGATAGTTAACTACTGCAGAATTAAAAGTCTCAGAATGATAACATATGGGTTTACCGTAATGTGTCAACACTGCTCCCATGGCATAGTCACTGACATCTATTTGGATCTCAAATGGTCTTTGTAGATTAGGCAGTGCTAGTATAGGTGTTGTATTGATCTTTTCTTTCAAGGTGTCAAAGGCTTTCTGATGTTGTCCTCCCCACTAAAACACCTTGTTCAATCCTATCAAAGCATGTAAGGGAGCTGCAATTGAGGAAAAGTTAGGGATAAACTTCCTCCAATATTGTGTTACTCCTAAGAAGCTTCTTACTTCTATAGTGGACTTGGTTTTAGGCCAGTTTACAATGACTGCCACTTTAGAGGGATCTATTTTCAATTCACCACCCCTACTATATGACCCAAATAATTTAGAGATGTTTTGCCAAATTCATAATTTGAGAGTTTAACATAAAGTTTTCCCCTTTTAAAAACATCTAATGTCTGCTTAACATTCTTTAAGTGTTCTTCCCACATTTTACTAAAAATCATAATGTCATCCAGATACACAATAACGAAATCATCAAGAAAAGGTCTGAGTACATCATTCATTAATCTCATGAGAGTAGCAGGGGCATTGGTCAAGCCAAAAGGCATAGCCAACCACTCATACAATCCCTGCTTTGTTTTGAAAGCAGTCTTCCATGCATCTTGCTCTGCAACTCTAAGCTGATGGTATCCATTATGAAAATCCAGCTTGGTGAAATAAACAGCTTCCTTTAATTGATCTAAAAGATCGTCTATGCGAGGAAGGGGATAATGATTTTTGATTGTTATCTTATACAGTGATTAGTAGTCAATCCACATTCTCCACGAGCCATCTTTATTTCTCACCAAAACGATTGGTGACCCACATGGTGATGTGCTAGGCCTGATGAAACCCTTCTCGAGCAACTCCTGCACTTGCTTCTTAATTTCAGCATTCTCTAAAGCAGACAACCTGTACATTCCAATGTTAGGCAATGGAACATCTTGCTGCAAAATAATATCATGTACTATTTCCTTTTTGGGTGACAAACCTTTAGGTTCTTGAAATAGAACATCATACTCTGAAACAATCTTTTCTATATCAGCTTGCCATTTAGCATTACAACCCTCAAATATATTGGTTTTATCAGTTTTCTTTTCCTTTACAACCATTAGTAAGAATTATTTGCATGAATTTATCATTCTTTTCATATGCCCTAAATTTATGAGAGTATAATTATTATTGAGCTTATGAGCTCTTACAAAGTATTCAATTCCATCTTTAACAAGTAGATACTTGTTCTCCGCTCTATAGAAAATATCTTTTCTATCATACAAGTAAAGACTTCCTAAAATAATTCCACATATATCCAAAGGAATTATGTCTAACTCAACCTCATCTACAAATGATGACCCAAAAGAAAACTTGAGTTTGCACTATTTAGTCACTTGTAGTTGTGCTTTACCATTCAACCATCCTAATGGGTATAGTTTCTTGTGAGGTGTAGCTGCTAATCCCAATTTCTTTACAATTGCTTCAGAAATCAAATTTACTTGTGAGGCACTATCAAACAAAGTATCAATCTTTTGATTTTTGGAAATAACTCGAATATGGAAAAGCTCATGTCTTTTTCTCTCATGTTCTTCATCAATAACAGATTGAGCAGAACTACTAGTAGATGCTTCAGAATTCTTACCTTTTATACCTATGGCTACAATGATTGTTTCATCTCCCAAATCTAACCCCAAATCTTGTTGAATAGCTGCAGCAGTCTTCTTCTTCTTGCCCTCGGACTTCTTAGGTCTCAGCTCTGGATGCAGAATCCAACAATGCTCATCATCATGCCCCTCCTTTTTACAGTGAGTGCATGAAGCTTTGCCTTTTTGTGCAGTGTTAGCCCTTCCTTGCTTTCCACTTTTGCTTTCTTTTCTCCTTGCTCTTGCTTACAGTGGGTTGGGATGGTCCCCCAACTTCTATATTTCCATTCTTTCCTCTAGCTTCTAGATGAGTAGCTTGTATAGATACCTCATCTATACTAGTGGGATTAAACATGAGGATGGTATGCCTCATGTAGCTATGTAGACCACCAATGTACTTCAAAAGAGCCTCTAGTGAGTCTAATGAGATTCATAGAATCAATGCTCTCTTTCTAAATCCTTTAGTGTACGCTTGCACACTTTTCCCTTTCAACTGCCGAAGAGTTACCCAACTCATCATCGCTTGTTGCATGTAGGCCAATGGATAGAACTGCTTCTTAATTGCAAAAAGAAAGTCACTCCAGACAGAGATGGTCTTGCCATGTCTTTTCATGTCATCTTGGGTTCTACCTTCCCACCAAACTAAGGCAGTGCCTCCTAGGCGTAGGCTTGCCAGCTGAATTTTTCTTGTCTCAATCGATGTTCTTCACTCTGCAATACACATCAATTTGTCTAATCCAATTGTCCAAATTTTTAGCATTTAACTCTCCATCATATATAGGCAAATCAAATTTAACATCTAGCTTAATCAAATATGCTTTCTTATTATGCATAGGGCTATTCGGAGGTGTGAGAAAGTTTCCCTCTTTCCCTTTTCCTTTTGAGTGGTCATGGGAATGAGACTCATCTTCTTATTTATCTTGTTTAGAACCTGGTGAATCTTCATCCTCATGCTTTCTAAAGTCCCTATACATTTCTTCTACCATAGACTTTATAGCTAGGAAAATCTCTATGAGTTGAGGGTCTGGCCCCACAGAACCTTCCTCTGACATTGTCTTCTGAGGATAGACTCTCCCAATCTCAAGATTAGTTTTGACCAACTCTCCTTCTCCTAATTTGAGCTTTAATCTAGTGAGAATTCAACAACTAAACCAACACAAGCTTGTCTAACCTCATAGCCTAAAGCTCTGATACCACTTGATCTAATAATCACCCTATGAGTGATCTCAGTTAAGAATTTATTAATTGAAGGTATTATAGACTCATATGTTGGTGTGTGTGTGTATATGTTATTTAAGCAACGGATCGATCAGATTGCAAATACACAGACACTATAAAGGGAAAACAACAGAGAAATACAGTAAGAAAAGACAAGAACACAAGAAATTAATAAGGAGTTCACCCTATCCTCCGGGGCTAGATCTCTGGTCCAGCTTTCAGTGGTGGCCTTCTTTTTATTATGTCCTGAAGTAGAGAATTACAATGAAGGTGCTCAATGTGAGTCTCCTGAAATAGATTGGCTTGGCAGGGTGATTTTTGGATTTCCCAACCACTAGAGTACATAGACTCTTTTCCTTACCAGCTCTGTGACCTTCCGGTATATAATGGAGAGAGCCCAATCTGGTGCTCCATCTGGACAGATCCTCTTTGGGATGGCTTGAATCCTTCAAGCTCTCTGTTGCTCAATGCTACCTTCAGTCAACTCAGCCCTCTGTCTTCCATTCTGCTATTGCTTCACTGTCTTTCTTCTCTCTGTTCTTCCTTTTTGTATTTCGTCCTCCTCTCAGGGTTCTGGTGTCCTTTTTCTTTTCCTGTGCATGGCTTTAAGGCCATTCATACCCATGGCTGTTCGATTCCTCTTCCACTTCTCGTCAAATCTCCTACTACACCTTCACTTGGATTTCCCTGTTCGGCCTCATCATCAATCTCACAAGGAGTGGCCACATGTCCTCCTGCAACTGTGCCAATTCACTTCGTTGGTTTAGTTTTTCTGTTACATTGTGGAATGAGTCTTTTGCCACCTTGGCAATCAAATCGGACGTCAAATATTTACAAACTGCGGCTTAATCCCCTGTCGATTCCACTTTCCCATCGGGCATGATCTCAGCCGTTAGATCTGGAGCCCCCAGATCCAACGCCATATGCACGTTTCGAGCGGTTGACTTGCTCAACTGTTAGCGCGTGATCAGCGACTATTTTCTCCCTCCTCCACATGCCACGCATTGACCACTGAGTGGGGTCGCTTTATTTTCACCAATTCTGCTTACCGTTTGAGGGTGCCCCCGATCAATACCATCGATTTTCAAAGCAGGTCCCGCCTTTTAGCGCATAGCCTTTTTTCCCGCGGTTTTCCGGCTCCCACTCGACCAAGTGCTCAGGGCTTCCCCATTTTGAGGGTTTTCGCCCAGCAATGCGCGCGCTTCAAAAACCTCCTCTATTTCCCGATTCAGGCCTCCCACGGGAAAAATTCACCTCCTACATAGTCTCCATGGGCCTCGTTCAATGCGCTTTGACCGAGGTTCTCGCCGTTCCATGTTGGCTACCATTGCCACTAGTTTAGAGGTGTTTTTGATCACTATTTTAAATTCTTTGAAGTCTGTCCTGACCTAGTACAACCATGGCTCTATTAATTATTCTTTATGGATCCAATTCGAATCAGTCTCTCAGGAACAAGTAAATAGAAAAAAAAGTGGAATCTCATAATTTTGACCTCTGCAGGTGCAAAATTTCGAGACCTTTATTAAGTGTTTCTTCCCCCTATTTATAAGAGGAGGGGGGGCTGGAATTAATAGTTACAAAATATCCCACAATGAGCTCCAACTGTCTGATAGATCAGCTGTCTCAGTATGCGAAGGCCTGACTGCCTAAACTGATTACATTCATATTTGATTCCATTATTGGAAATATAGAAATAAAATAAAAAGAAAAACAGAATGATGATGGGAGGAAAACATCTCCCAGATTCCCCTATTATGGCCTCTGCTTAGGCCTCATCTCTGCCTCAATGATCCAGCCAATCTGTCTATCACTTTTGGTATTAACAACTTTAATTCTTCACTTATAGGAACTAGGAGCGATCACCCATGATGACTGTAATATGTCCTAAGCACAAATACTAAGTCATTCGTCCCTTTAGCCTTCCCTTTATTACGCTATCAGAGCCTAATATTCCCAGTTGTCATGCCACAGTACAATATCAGAGAAGTCCTATATCACAAACTTCATAGTGTTGTGACATCCAAATCCACCAATTCCTAATAGCTCTCTGTGCTTTAACTCAACCCCGTGTCCTTGGTTCTTTGAGCTCCCATTGACCGTGGGCTAGCCCATATATCGAAGCTCCCTTATCGGTGATTTTCAATCAAGGATTTTATCTTGGAGTTGTGACATTTCAATTTCATTGATCGCCGATAGCCCTTTAATGCTTAGCCCTTGGTTGCTTAGTTCTTTATGTGACCGCGGGCCATCACCCTTATCGGAGACCCTTTATCAATGGTTCACAATCGGTGAATTCCTTGTGATGCACAATGCGCTGCTACCTTCGATTGTTGATTGATGACGTCATTAGTGCCACATGTCACTTCCTGAGTGGTGGCACGTGTCGCCCAAATATGCCCCCCATAGGACCCCTGAAAATGCAAGATTTGCATGCCATGTGTCCTCTGTACTACCATGTCATGATGATGTCAGATGCCACGTAGCTTTATCGAGACTGTTGTAACATGTATTTTGTTGTTTGTTTCACTCATTGTTTCATTCAAAAATCACTTGAAAGATATTTTGAAAAGCGATAAGGCAAGTATATCAGAATAAAAATATAAAAGAAATGAAGAGATATATCGGATTTACAAATGAAAGAAGCGTTAAAGCATTAACATCAGACCCAAAATATATATGTTGCGTTTAAAAGTTTGTTGGGTTCGCAATGATTATGGACGGTTGGTTCCACTGACAAGTACCAATTGTGATTTGCGATTGGGTTCTGGACCTAATATTATATATGCCATATTTTATAATGATTGCGGGTTCGAAACAACACAGAGCGCTTATATTATATGTATATGACCCTTCCGATCCCGATCTGTGATAAGGGCCGGAACCGAATATATATTTATTATATTTAATAACTCTAGTGGGTCCAAGAAGCCTTTATGCATGTTCCTTTGCTGATTGCGATGAGCGATGGGGATTCCAGACCTAATACGTTTATGTGCTATACTTTATAATTCAGCATGTCCATCTTATCATGGGCTATAAATATTTTTATTGATATTCATATACATTTTTTGTTTACACTGTTTTATATGAATTTCTATTATAAAGGATTATAATAGAAAGGCCGAATCCAATAGTGATATATATTATGTTATATAAGTCTGACAGATCCGCAAGGCATATGAAAAGTAGATTTCAAGTTATAAGGTAGGTTTTTGAGCGGAGCAAAAAATGGTAAATGGTTTTATTGGAGCTCACCTGATCCCACTCAACATTCAACATGTAGCAGTCGGGTGGAGAGAGGAAATTGCCCATTTTGGGCGGGTATTCTATGGGCTTATGTCCCACCTGAAACCTTTATAGACCGTCTGATCTGAAAAGCACAGATCTACGGTGGGGATGAATCGACGGGAAAGTATACTTCGAAAATTGTGCGGAGCTCGTATTAAAAGTGAAAAGGCATGTTTATGGAATATTTTCATTATAAAAGATATATAATGAAAAAGCACAAATATGAAGGATTTATTCATAAGTTCAACACTACCATAGTTATGCGGCTTAAGGGTGAATAAAGTTAAGTTTGTAGTGATATATCAGGATGATTGCAATTTGTGATGGAAGTCAACAGAGCGTTGTACAGGCGGATTTGACAAATTTATAAAGCCAGATTAACTCTTTTGAGTTCCATATTAATCAGAAGTTCGCGTTAATTTCACTGTGTAAAGTGGAAAATCAAGGTTAGAGCCGAAAGCTGAAGAGGAAGACAATCTGATATGTTTCTTTGCATTTTGGCCAATCATAATGCCCATGTAAGCCTAGGATTATACAAATTAAACGTGTTTAGTTACAGCTAAAATGAATTAAGCGTCATTAGGGCATTTACAGAGGAATTCGGTAGTGGATCAACAGAGCAAGCCAGTAGTTATCATCCCCTTCTGAATTCAATTATTTTCTTGTTATTTCATGTTCTTTGAGGTGTCTTTTGCCCTCTGTAAAATTCTGTAATAGTTTTTACTTCGTATAGTTAGAAAAGCAGTTAGATATTTTGGGCAGTTTTAGAAATCAACAACTATTCCACAATGTATAAAAAGAGGAAAATTTAATAAGAATGGGTTTGAATTTTGCAGAACATGAGACTAAGCTACTATATTCCTGATACAGCTATTGATTAATGAAAGAATCATAATTTTTCGTGAATTGTTGGGTATAATTTTGTAACTTCTCTGTCATGTATCATCTTATGTTTTCTTCTTTCAAGTATAGTATGAAGTTGTAGGTATTTATTTGCTTATGTAGATAAAGTTAAAATTCCTTAAAATAGTGATCCTATACTTGAAGTTTTCACCTTCCTTTCTAAGTTATAGATAATAGTTTCTGTGTAAGGAAGCATATTATCTTTAACTTCTCCAAGGGTCGCAGATAATAGTTTCTGTGTCAAGCAGCATATTGTCTATGATTTAGTTATCAATTTCATAGTTCTTCTAAGTGACGGATAGTAGGTTTTGTGTTAAGAAGCATATTATATTTAACTTCTCCTTCAAGCTTTCTTCCTTCATCATTTATATCTAGCAACAAATGGCATTCTAATATTTTTTGGTCACATGTGTATTAAGGGTTAAAGACCAAGCTTTCCAGGTCCTTTTATTTGAGAACATAGCATATAATTAAGTGACAAATCAGTGACAATAATTAAAAACATTAATGTCTTAAGCACAATTTCTCTACAGCCAGGAAATTGGTTTCTTAAGGTACAACATTAATTGGTGCCATTTCCGAGGAGAGAAGACAAGAAGATTTTTCCCTGGGTTTTAATATTTTCCTCTGGTTGTTCAATGAGGAGAAAATATTTGGTTGTTTTGAATCAAAACAATAACTCTGGCTTCAAGAAGGCCCCATACAATATTAGACACTTCAAAAAAGAAGGTTCAAGTTCTTTCAGATCCTGAAAGGCTATTTTCTAAGAGGGTTGGAAGGTCTAAGATTCCAATTACACCAATTCCTACATTGTCTACATCAGGCAGCAATTCACTTGAACATTTTTCTGATAAAGAGTCATCTTTTTCATCATCTTCATTTCAGGAACCTAGCTGTCAAGACCAATCTTTTGAGTCTGTTACTTTTCATTTACCTGTTGTCATTATTCAACCTCAACCAATAACCACATTACCTCCTTTGCACATTCCATTTACCTCTCAATTAAGTTCCACATTTGTTGGTAATCAAAGTTCAGTAAACATGGCAGCACCTGCATTCGTAGTGAATAGGTATGCACCTCTTCAACTACCACAACCTTTCAATCAAATGCCATAGGATTACCTTAAAACTCTTCCACGTTTTTCAGGAGAAGATGAACAGACAGCAGAGAATCATGTAGTAGTATTTTATAATTTTGCAGAAAGCCTAAATGTTGAACATTTAGATGTTGTTCTAAGACTTTTTGTTCAGTCCCTAGATGGAGAAGCAAGGAAATGGTTCAAAGGACTTCCCAATAATACCATTACTTCTTGGGAAGAGATGGAATGTGTGTTTACTCAGATATGGCGAGAAAAAAGAGACCATGGATATTCATTAACAGAGTTTAATTTCATAAAGAAGAAGGCTGATGAAACTGTGGCTGAATTTGTCAGAAGATTGAACAAATTGTACAATAGTCTTGCAACAAAGATTAAGCCTCCTCCTACTGGTGCAAAAATATCTTTTACAGGGGCTTTTGAATCAAATTTTAGATTCACATTAAGGGAAAGAAGAGCTCCAACCCTTGATCAAATCCAAATAGATGCTTTAGAGATAGAAGCGAACCTGGTGGCTACAAGAAAAGCGCTAGAAACACAGCCTACCCAAGACAAGGGAAAGGCAAAGATAGAATCCTCTCAAAGTCAATCATTGGACGATATGTGTAATGTAATTAAAACTATGCCAGATAAGTTAAATAGGTTAGAGTTGGAGAATAAGAACTCTCAGAGACAAACACAGTATAATAAGAACTTTAATCCCCAATTCAAAAGACAACCTTTGCAAATCTTGCAAAAGGAAAGAAAAGATCAAAATCAAATTCAAGCACCATTATATATAGAAGCAGGTCCTGGTGAAGAAAAACCTGAAGATCAAATTTCTACATTATTTGCAGTTGATGAAGATGAACTCAGCATTGAAGGAGAAGAGTATGTGTATGATGAAGCAGATGTTATTCATGATGAAAATGAAATTGATGAATATTGGAAACAATTCTTTGATTTTATGCAAGCTGAATTACATAAGAAATATGACCTAAGATCTAGGAAAAGATCAATAAATCAAGAAAATGAAAGTGAACAGCATGTTTCAACTTCCTCACCAAAGGCGACTCCACAAGAATCTCAGCCTGCAAAAATAAGTAAATAAAAGAAAGCGACAGCAAAATGAAAATGGCAAGACACAAATACTTCGAGGTGAGTCTTCTCAAGATCAAACTAGAAAAATTCCTTTGGAGAAACTTGTTTCAATTCCTCAAATAATTCCAGTCATGAAGTAAGGTGAAGATGAGAATGAAAATACTGCTAAATAGGGTCACTTTTTTAGTCTTACCAAGGAGTTGGAAAAGGTAAGAATACAAGTTCCCCTTACAGAATTGGAAAAAACACCTACTTATCAAAAGGATATTGTTGAGTTTATAAATTAAAAGAAAATGAGAGTGACACTGTAAATATGCAGGAAGATAAACCAGTAGTGGTTTTTGGTCCACATGTAGAGGAAGTAGATTCTTCAATACCTCCTTTTTATATTTCCCTATTGGTTCATAATTTCCTCCTGCATAATTGTATGTTTGATTGGGGAGCTTCACATAATCTTATGCCTCTATCAGTGATGAAGCAACTAGATCTACAAGTGACTAAACCTTACAAGGATTTGTATTCTTTTTATTCAAACAAGGTCAAGTGTCTGGGGGTTATTAAGGATCTGGCAGTGTCACTATCCCAAATTCCAGCTAGAAGCTTGGTCATGGATGTTGTAGTAGTAGATACTCCTACTAGATTTGGAATGCTTCTGTCTAAGTCCTACGGGGCTAAATTGGGAGGTGGTTTGAAACTAGATTTTACATATGCTGTTATACCGATTTTTGGTGGGGAGGGGAGGAGATCGTACAGAGAAACTAGGTTTGTAAAGACAATTACAAAAAGCGGAGCAAGAAATTCACTTGTATATAGTCAGGAGAAGGGTGAATTTGCTTGCTTCACACTACATGATAATGCAGAGATGGTTGAAGATAATTAGAAGCAGCTTGGTTTAGCCAATGTAATAACAGAACTGCAAACAGAAGAAGTGTGGAAATGTTTCTTTGACAGAGCCCATTCCAAGGAAGGAACAGGTGTTAGTTTTCTTTTAATTGCACCTGGAGTTAATATGTTCCCTTTTTCTTTCAAATTAGAGTTCGAGGCAACTAACAATGTGGCAGAATATGAGTCCTTGATTATTCCTCTACAAACAGCCAAACAGATGGGAGTCAAGTCAATTTATGCTTTTGGAGATTTAGAGCTAATTATTAAGCAGATAAAAGATCACTGCCAAACAAAGCATCCTAGGCTCCGGGCATACAGAAATTAGGTATGGGATTTCATTGAGAACTTATTTGAAGCTTTTAACATTCAATTCATTCCAAGAGATGAGAATAGATTGGCAGATTCATTGGTTGTGGCTGCTAGCACTTTCAAGCCTCTTATTAATCCAAGACTAAGATATGAGGTAGAAATGAGACACAGACCTTCTATTCCTGATAATGTTAAGAAATGGAAAGTTTTTGTAGATGACCAACAGGTTAAGGAGTTTTTGACTATGGTTGAAGAGTGTCAGGGCACAAAAATTGATCAGGATGAAGAAGAGACAACAAAAATTGCAGGAACCAATGGTTTAAAAGATTCAATAGCAAATCAGAAGATCTTTCAATTGAAAGATAATATTGTACCAAAGCGACTTGTTCCTTTTGAAAATATTTTTAATTCCAATGATGTGGCTGTGGACTCAGGGAAAATCTCAT
The DNA here is from genome assembly GCA_000404065.3 of Pinus taeda. NCBI lineage: Eukaryota > Viridiplantae > Streptophyta > Pinopsida > Pinales > Pinaceae > Pinus > Pinus taeda. Next base: position 19,051 of record APFE031672526.1, on the reverse strand, counting down.
GGGATGAACATATTCAGGATCACAACATTGGAACTCAGGAGAATCCTAGGTTAGTCAAATTATATGTTGGAGTTTCACCTAATTTTCAAGAAATATATATTAAACTTTTCAAGAATTATGTTGATGTATTTGCATGGTCCTATGAAGATCTCAAAACCTATGATGTAAAAATTATTCAGCATAAGATTCCTTTGAAGGATGGGGTTAAACCCTACAAACATAAGCTTAGATAGATAAATCCTCTGCTTCTACCATCAATTGAAAAGGAGGTCAAGAAGTTGCTTGATGCCAAAATCATAGTCACACTCAGGTATTCTAATTGGGCGGCTAATCTAGTACTTGTGAGAAAGAAAAATGGAGAAATAAGGTTGTGTGTGGACTTCAGAAATCTCAATAGGGCTTCTTTGAAGATAACTATCCATTGCCTAAGATGGATCATGTGCTGCAAAAGGTAACGAGATCTTTTAGAATGAAAATGCTAGGTGGATTTTCTGGTTATAACCAGGTGGCTGTGGATAAGGAGGATCAGAAGAAAACAGCATTCACAACTCCTTGGGGAACATTTATGTATGCCAGAATGCCTTTCAGATTGATGAATGCAGGTGCGACATTTCAAAGGGCTATGGACATTGCTTTTGTCGGAGATAAACCTATAGTAATATATTTGGATGATATTATTGTTTTCTCAAAGTCTGATGAAGAACATTTGGATCATTTGAAGAGGAATTTTGATAAATGTAGAAGATTTGGACTTTCCTTAAATCCCAAGAAATCCATTTTTTCTCTGGAAGAGGGAAAACTATTGGGACACATTGTTTCCAGAGAGGGAGTGAAGATAGATCTAGCCAGAGTACAAGCTGTGCAGAAAATACCATTGCCCAGGAGTAAAAAGGATATTCAAAAATTTCTGGGAAATATAAACTTCCTGAGAATATTTGTATCCAACTATGCAGAAATTTTAAAAGAAATTACTAATATGCTAAAAAAAGAGAATGAAGTGGGTTGGACCAAAGAAGCTAGAGAATCATTTTCTAGGATTAAAGAGGCATTACAGGCAGCTCCAGTCTTAATCATTCCTGATTACCAAAAGCCCTTCCAATTTTTTTCATTTGCATCATCAAGTTCAATAGCTACTGCCTTAATGCAGAAGAATGATGAAGAGAGAGAGCAGCCAGTTGCATTTTTCAGTAAGATTCTTAGGGATTCTGAGTTGAAATATAATATCCTTGAGAAATAGGTGTATGCTTCGGTAAAAGACCTAGAAGCATATAATATCCTTGAGAAATAGGTGTATGCTTCGTTAAAAGCCCTAGAAGCTTTTATAACTTATGTGCTGCAGTCCCAAATCATTGCTTATGTGCCAAATGTTGCAGTGAAAGATGTATTACTACAAGGAGATGTAGAAGGCAGAAGAGGAAAGTGTATTGCCAAGATCCAAGAATATGATTTGGACATAAAACCCACAAAGTTGGTGAAAGGACAAGGATTGGAAAAAATTTTGACAGAATCAAACTTTCAGGCATTGGGAATTAACTTGCTGGCACCTGTGGATGAAAAATCAGCTGAAGAAAGTGAAGGAGAGCAAGACCCAAGTATGAAGATCAAGTATAAATTTTTGTGTTTAGAATGTTATAAGCATATAATTCATTATTTGTGCTTTCTTGCTTGTCCTCAATCCTTAGATAGAACAAAGTATAGGGCATTAAAGATCAAGGCACATCCATATCTGATTGTGGAAGGCAGATTATACTGGAAGGATCCTGCTAGAATTTTATTGCTATGTTTAATAGAAGATGAATTTACAGAAACAATCAAATATTATCATGAGGGGTTTTCTGGAGGACATTATAGTTGGAAAGTAACTGCACATAAGATCCTTCAGGCAAGATTTTATTGGCCTACTTTATTTGGTGATACATATAAATTTAGAAGTTATCAGAAATGTTAGCTTTTTGCTGAGAAAAAGAGATTAGCTCCTTTACCTTTGATTCTAGTTTTCATAGAGGAGCCATTTAGGCAATGGGGATTCAACTTTGTTGGAGAAATCAATCCACCTTCAAGCAGACAAAACAGTTGGGTTCTCATAGCAACTGATTACTTCACCAAATGGGTAGAGGCAATTCCTACTAAGAGAGCAAATGATCAGATAGTAATGAAGTTCCTGGAAGAAAATATTTTCAGAAGATTTGGATGCCCCGTTAAAATTATAACAGACAATGCTCAAGTCTTCAACTCAAGTAAGTTCATTTCTTTTTGTCATAAGTATAATGTTATTTTGTCCCATTCAATAGCTTACCATCCTCAATGAAATGGATTATCTGAATCTACTAACAAAACTTTGATGAAGATCCTTAAGAAAACCATTGCAAAAAATCAAAGAGATTGGGATTCTAAGCTAAAGTTTGCTCTGTGGGCTTCTAGAGTAACTACAAGAAGATCTATAGGGAAATCACCTTTTGAATTAGTATATGGAACTCAAGCTCTATTTCCAAGTCATCTTGTAAAGCCAGTGATTGCAATGATTCAAGAGGTGAAAGAAGAACCAAATTCTTTGATAAGAAGAATGAACAAAGTGGCGGAGTTAAGCGAGAACAGGGACAAGGTAAGAAACAACTTGATTATGTATCAATCCAAGATGAAAAATATTTTTGACAGGGAAGCCAAGGAAATTGATTTCAAAGTTGCAGATTTAGTATTGAGATGGGATACCAGAAGAGAAGATAAGGGTAAAATTGGTAAGTTTGATCCTATCTGGTATGGTCCTTTTAGAATTTCTGAAGTGAGATCCAATAATACCTTCATCCTTGAGAATCTTAATGGTGAAACTCTACAACTACCTGTTAATGGGCAATACTTAAAACACTACTTCCAGTTCTAAAGAATAAGCATCATTTCATTGTGAATACCAGAGTGAAATCATTGTACAAATGCCATAGTATTTCAATTTGTGCAAAGCAATATATGACTCCATGCCCGAAGTGAAGGCACTAATCTGTGGTTCTTAGTGCTTCTGTGGCAAAAGCACTATTCCTAGGTGGAGCCAGATGTTGTAACATGTATTTTGTTGTTTGTTCCATTCATTGTTTCTTTCATTGTTTCATTCAAAAATCACTTGAAGATATTTTGAAAAAAGATAAGACAAGTATATCAGAATCAAAATATAAAATAAATGAAGGGATATATCAGATTTACAAAGGAAACAAGCATTAAAGCATTAAGACCGGACCTGAAATATATATGTTGCGTTAAAAGTTGAGTGAGTCCACAATGATTATGGATGGTTGGTTCCGCTGACAAGCACCAATTGCGATTTGCGATTGGGTTCTGGAACCGATATTATATATGCCATATTTTATAATGACAGTGGGTCCAAAACAACACAAAGTGGTTATATTATATGTATATGACCCTGCCGATCACGATCTACGATAAGGGGCAGACTTGAATATATATATATATATATATATATATATATATATATATATTTAATAACTCCGGTGGGTCTGAAAAGCCTTTATGCATGTTCCTTTGCCGATTACGATGAGCGATGGGGATTTCGGACCCGATAAGTTTATGTGCTATACTTTATAATTCAGCGCGTCTGCCTTATCGCGGGTTGTAAATATTTTTATTGATATTCATATATATTTTTTGTTTACGCTGTTTTATATGAGTTTCTATTATAAAGGATTATAATAGAAAGGCCGGATCCGATAGTGATATATATGATGTTATATAAGTCCGGCAAATCCACAAAGCATATGAAAAGCAAATTTCAAGTTATAAGGTAGGTTTTCGGGCGGAGAAAAAAATGGTAAATGGTTTTACTGGAGCTCACTCAATGCCACTCAACATTCAACACATAGCAGTCGGGTGGAGAGAGGAAAACACCCATTTCAGACAGGTATTCTCTGGGCTTATGTCCCACCCGAAACCTTTATAGACCGTATGATCTGAAAAGCACAAATCTACGATGGGGATGAATCGGCAGGAAAGTATAATTAAAAAATTGTGTGCAGCCCATATTAAAAGCAAAAAGGCATGTTTATGGCATATTTTCATTATGAAAGGTATATAATGAAAAAGCACAAATATGAAGGATTTATGCATAAGTTCAACACTACCATAGTTATGCGACTTCAGGGTGCATAAATTTAAGTTTGCAGTGATATATCGGGCACATTGAAATTTGTCATGGACGTCAACGGATCACTGTACGGGTGGATTTGACAGATTTATAAAGCCAGATTAACTCTTTTGAGATTCGTATTAATCAGAAGTTCACGTTAATTTCACTGTGTAAAGTGGAAAATCAGGGTTAGAGCCAAAACCTGAAGAGGAAGACAATCTGGTATGTTTCTTTGCATTTTGGCCAATCATAATGCCCATTTAAGCCTAAGATTATACAAACTAAATGCGTTTCATTATGGATAAAATGAATTAAGCATCATTAGGGCATTTACAAAGGAATTCGGCAGCAGATCAACAAAGCAAGCCAGCAGTTATCATCCCCTTCTGAATTTAGTTATGTTCTTGTTATTTCATGTTCTTTGAGGTGTCTTTTACCCTCTGTAAAATTTTGTAATAGTTTTTACTTCATATAGTTAGAAAAGCAGTTAGATAGTTTGGGCAATTTCAGAAATCAACAATTGTTGCACAAGGTATAAAAAGAGGAAAATTTACTAAGAAAGGGTTTGAATTTTGGACAACCTGGAGACTAAGCTACTATATTCCTGATATAGTTGTTGATTAATGAAAGAATTAGAATTTTCCATGAATTTTTGGGTATAATTTTATAACTTCTCTCTCATGTATCATCTTATGTTTTCTTCTTTCAAGTATGGTAATGAAGTTGCAAGTCTTTATTTGCTTACATAGATAAAGTTAAAATTCCTTAAAGGAGTGCTCCTATACTTGAAGTTTTCACCTTCCTTTCTAACTTATAGATAATAATTTTTGTATAAGGCATCATATTAAATTTAACTTCTCCAAGGGTCACAGATAATAGTTTCTGTGTCAAGCAGCATATTGTCTATGATTCAGTTCTCATTTTCATAATTCTTCTAAGTGACAAAGAGTAGGTTTTGTGTTAAACAGCATATTATATATAACTTCTCCTTCAAGCTTTCTTCATTCATCATTTATATCTAGCAACAAATGTGATCCAAGTTCGAGCGTGAAGAAGGACCCTTCCAAGACCTTTTACTTTCATGATGTGTTAAAATTGCCTTTTAAAAGAACATCAATGAATACATATGCATGTTGTAAAGAAGAGGAACATAACAATCATCAACACATGAAAACATAGGTGTTGATAACGGAGTTCTTCCAGAAGGGACTATGTCTCCAGGCCCTGGTGTTAAGATGGTGTAGGCCGCTACATTAAGTGTTGTCAATAATGGTGATGTACACAAAGATGATGTCTCGATCATACAAGGAAAAATGCCCTCACGCAAGAGTGGCTCTAAGAGATATTCCACTACAGGAATTCTCAATCAAAAGACTCCTATCAATATGACACAAAAACATGCATGGTGAGCATCCCGCCAACATGGCACAAAAGGGACGTCAAATCAAAACACGTGCATGACGACAACAAGAGTATCCCAACAACATACAACAAGGGATCTCAAAGCATAACATAATGAGTTATGACAACAAGTACATCACATAAAAGCTTCCGCATAACATGAAGCAAGGAATAATGACAACATGAAATAAACAAGATCCTGCATCAATATCAGTCAAGGATCTGTGAAGCATATTGTAAAAGAAGAAGTACATGAACAATAATCATATACCTCACAACCAAGGGGCATCTGAAGAAGTGGATGTCTCACTATTGAAGCTTCTCAGACCATTGACCTCAAGGCGACGATCGTATGAAGATGGTTGCTCGCACAAGAAACTGGACATTTGAAACATAGCTATCAAAAATGTTGAATCTTGTCGAATATCAATTTCACAGCATCGATTGCAAGAAGAAGAATAAATCAAAGAAGAAGAGTTGATCACAAAATAATAATCAATCAAAAGAAGCAAAATCGATCATAAAGAGAAGAATCAATCATAAAAGAAGTAGCTCTATGGCTATCTGGCGCTATAGCGCTCTAGCTTATCACTGCAGCTCTGCAATCTGCCAAAATTTCAAGCAATGTGACTCTATGGCTATCTGCGCTCTGGATTGATAAAGCTCTGTAGCTCTATGGGGTTCAAGTGTTGTGCTGGCTTTCAAGCTCTCTCTGGCACTCAGGCTCTTGGGCCTCTTCCTCACATCCTTTCCACACAGCCTCTCGGGCTTTCTATCACACTACACTCACCCATTATTACCCAACCTTTCCGCACTCCCCCGACTCTCTGTCACCATCGTGTGTTATAACACGTTTGGATGAAAACCGCGCTTAAAAATCAGAGGTCAGTTTTGTTCATAATAGAAGTCATTTTCTTAGAAGCATCAGCTAGTGCAACAAAATCCTCGGAATAGCCTTCTTTATGTTAAAACAAAAATACATTAAAAAACTAATAAATCCGACCAAAACATAAAAGACGAGATCTCAAACTTTATCAAATCAGATCTATAATTCCGTCAAGTCCATGTTATGTAGCAAGTTAGAATTGCAGATCTTTGTTCGCCAATCGCCAATTTTACAATTAGATTTGGACAATCAATCTGACTTCTGATCCGATGGCTGAGATCACATCGCATATCATAATCGCTGCGGCCCGGGGTCCTGCATTTGGCATCCACCAACATCAATCGTTCTGATTGCCGATATCGACGATCGCTAATCACAATCACAATCAGCCCAAGGGTTGGGTCTTATGCCTTGGGTTTCACTGACCCAATCTGCCCATGCCGACATTCCATCGCCGATTTGCAAGCATCGATATCGCCGATTTGACTCCTCCAACCCCATATATCAGCAATCGCTGATCGGGGGTCTTAAAGTCCACCCTTTGCACGATTCCTGATGTGATTTGCCTTATAAAGGCTTTAAGTCCATTTTTATGAGAAAAACCTCCTTTTTTCCAAAGGAACCATGGCAACTCTTTTCGCGATAACTTCATCATCCAGACTCGGATCGACGAACCATTCACACCTCCATGATAGATGAGATCTACACTCTAGTCCTAGTTCGAAGTCATTCTGAGTGCTTTGATTTTCGAGCATTCATAACCCTCTATCCTGTGTGTCTTTCTGGAGCCACCTGGATCAAAATGGCATTCTGAGTTTTTTCCGTCACATGTGTATTAAGGGTTCAAGACCAAGTTTTCCAGGTCCTTTCATTTGATAACATATCATATAATTAAGTGACAAATAAGTGACAGTATTTACAAACATTAATGTCTTAAGCACAATTTCTCTACAGCCAAGAAATTGTTTTCTTAAGGTATAATAGGGACCAATAGTATTATGCCACATGGCCCCCTAAAGAGAGAGAAAAGGCCCATGGATACTTGGTCTTTTGCTGAAATCATTTGCTAAATTATTTTCGGCCCTCCCAGCATGTTAACAGGGCTGGACCTGCCAACATTTAAGCAATCACCCCAGTATGAAGTCCCAACTAGACCTCACACAATTTGGTGTGGGATTCCCATCTAGTATGATGGCCTATTTTTTATTATCTTAAAGATTTGCCTCAACTCTTGCTTGTCAGCACAGGAGAGTGGTATGCTTTATCTTTGAGTAGTGAGGTTCATGTGCCTGGTGATTGCTAGTGTTACTTGTGTCAATGGTTCTTTCACTATAGATGGAGAATGTGGGAGTGAGTCCCAAGTCAGATGGGAGGAAGCCCCAACTCTTTCAAGAACACACAACACAACAAGACGTGCACAACTTCTAGAAGAGCAGTCCACACGGATGCAGCAGTCACAACATAAGGAACGATAAAACGTACAACACACAACGGAGGAGTTCATGTGAGTGTGACGATTGTTATAGTAAGTTTACAAGAAAGGTCTTTCTGATGTCCGGCGAGGTAACGAACACGGGTAGGACAACATTAACAACTCATACAACATAGTTTCATTAAGATATATGTATTACAACAATTGAATGAGTTCAAGTGTTAAACCCATGTTAAAGAAACATGCATTACAAGTGTTCAAGATCAGTCTTACAACACTTACAATACATGTGTGAAAATGTGTTGGCCTATTAGCGGGCTTTTGAATTAATCAAAAGTTCTAAGACACATCATTACACCATACATCACTAAGCCCATGGGCGGGGCATTGGAGCCACTACTTACTCCTCAAAGAAAATATTATAGGCTCTCAAGGCTATGTGGGAAGAGTCGAGGTGAAACGTCCTTTACATGTACAAATGAGGGGGTATTTATAGCCAAGGGTGAAATTGACCCTTGTGGTTGTTCGAATACCCTCATGACTATTTGACTTCCATGACCTTTCAACTTTACGTGAATCTTCGTATGAAAAGTGGGTCTCTTGGACTTCCACGTTACATTACATTGATTGATAGTATCACCCATGATAGAGATTTGGATGACATGACTCATGACCAAACTCAACATGACAGTGCTGGTGCATTCATGCTCCTGCTGGTGTGCATGTCGAGCTGTAGTGTTGCTGGGTGATGGATGTCATCATGGTGTGTCACAGTTTCACCTCCGCATGGCAAAGTGCATAGAGTCTTCGATGGTCGTTAGGGTCACTTGATGTTGCCTTTTCACATTTCTCCTTGCTTGCATGCTGGCATGCTTAACAAGTTTTCCTCTGTCTTCATGGGACTCATCCCATTACAGAACCAACTCACCAACATCAAAGTTAGCTTTCCCTGTAGACTTCTTATCGAACCATCTCTTGATATGGTTCTAGTGGAGTGTAAATTTTTCATTTTCTTTCATCCTTTCTTCCTGAAGCTTGTGGAGTGTATCCATCCTAAGCTGAACTAGCTAGAAAGGTTTGCGCTGGGATTCTTTGGATAGCTGAAGTGCAGGCAAGTAGATATTAGCTGGAAGGATGCCTTCTTTACCATAGACCAGGAAGTATGGTAAGGTATTCAGAGAAGGTTTGGGTGTTACACGGTTATCCCATAGTGCATTTGTCAGAGTGGTATGCCAGTTTCATTGCTCAGAGAAAATAGTGTTTTTGATTATGCGGATGAGGTTTTTATTCGTTGATTCTGCTAGACCGTTTCCTTGCGGGTAGTAGTTGGATGAGTGTTTTAGCACAATACCATTTTGTAATGCAAAATCATAAAGTTTTAAAGACAAAAAGTATGTTGCATTATAAAAAACAAGTGATACCAAAATGCCGAAGCATGAGATGATGTTTTGCTGGAGGAAATTGATGACCTCTTGGTCATTCACTTGTTTGAGCAGAACTGCTTCTATGCACTTCGTGAAGTAATATGCTGTTGTTAGAATGTAGCGGTGTTGTTTTGATGAATGTGGGAAAATCTCCACAATGATGTCTAGGCCCCATTGTTGGAATGGTTCAGTCACTGCAGTTGGGTTGCTGATCTTCGTGTTCTGTTGGCACATCGTTGATAGACCGGGCACTTGCAGGCATAAGCATGTGCATCCTTAAATAACATGAGCCAGTAGAAACTGCTCACATAACTTTGTGTGCCATGGCGTTTCCCACAAATTCACCCTCGACAAGTCTGTCATGCAAATCTTGTAACACCTTCTCTGATTCATGTGCCTCCAAGCACCTAAGCAGAACTTTGTTGTTGTGCTTCTTGTAAAGCACTTTGTGCACCGACTGATACGTTAAAGCTTTGAGGTGAAATGCCCTATTCTGTCTGCGGGAAAAGTGAGAGGGTATGGTGCCGAGCTCAAGGTACTGGTGCACATCTGTGTACCAAGAGGTTCTGTCTTCAGTGGGTTTTTCTCCCCTTATATCATACATCTCAACTTCCTGCTCCCAGTCAGCGAGCTCTTCTTCACTCTCAGAGGCGTGTACTACTTTAGCTGCAAGTTTGTAGAGCCTACATCGTTTGATCATGTGAATTGTCTTGATTTCAAGATCATACTCTTGCAAGCTTGTCATCCAGTTCACACGTTGTTCACCCAGTTCCTATTGTACAAGCAATGTGCGGACTATTGGGTGAGGGACATAGACTATGCAATAGTTCTTCAATAACTAGGGCCTAAAGTGTTTCGTCGCCTTGTAAACTGCATATTCTTGCTTTTCAATAGCAGGGTAGTTGAGTTCTAGTCCCTGCATGCTTGCGTTCATGAAGGAGATGGGACGCTCAATGTTCCTCTCCTCCTTCTGGGTGAGTACTCAACCGAGCGAATTGTCGGAGATGAAGGTGTATAGCAGGAAATCCTTCTTGAAGTCTGGGTTGTAGAGTGCAGGCACTTCTGGTATTGCCTGCTTGATCTGGTTGAATGCATACTTTCCCTCTTGCCCCAGCTATAGACCGCATCTTTCTTGATCATGTCCTGCATGGGCTGAATATCTACGCATAATCCGAGATGAACTTATGGAGGAAGTTTATCTTGCCCAAGAATGATTGCATGGCTTTCTTGTTGGCTTGGTGATGGATTTTCTGTAATAGTCTGAACTCGGTCCAGATCCACATTGATCCCGCTTTTGGAAACAAAGTGTCTGAGAAGGTTCCCCTCAAACAATGTGAATACACTCTTCTTGGGATTCAGGGAAATCCCATATTCCGGCATCGCTCAAAAGTTTTCTTCAGATGCCATATGTGGTCCTCACATCTTCTTGAGAACATAGTCACATCATCGAGGTATGCCACTACGCTCTGTTCAATGAGTCCGCGAAAAGCGATGTCGATGGTGCACTAAAAGGTTATGCCTGCATTTACAAGCCCAAATGACATTCGTTTGTAAGTGAACATACCCCACTTGGTACGGAAGGTAGTCTTAACTATGTTAAGTTCTACTACGAGAACCTAATTGCATCCTGAGAAACCATCAAGTAGGAAAAACATCTATGCCCTAGATACTTTTTGCATAATGTGGTCCATAGATGACACAGGGTAGTTATCTTTGTCCGCGGCACGGTTCAGGTTCCACAAATCAACACACAAGTGAATTTTCCCAGACTTCTTGTGTACAGGAACAAGGTTTGAAACCTAGGTGGAATGACAAACTTTATATATGATTCATGTGTCCAACATATTGGTAAGATCTTTCTGTATGAGAGGTTCAAGTGACAGGTGTACTTTCCTTAGCTTCTGTTGATATGGCTTGACCCCTTCTTTGATTGGAATGATGTGTTGGATTATCCACATGTCATAAGTTTTTAGATCATCATACGTCCATGTGAACACATCTCGGTATTGTTTTAAAAGGAGGACAAAGGCTTTTCGCTCTTGTTGTGTGCATCATGTACCAAGCTTGACGAACTTCATATCTTGTTCTATTGCCAGGTTGATCAGTTCGTGCATTATGGTGGAGTTGTGGGTTTCTCTACTCCTCATCCCCTGAATATGTTCTTGCAAGTCATAAAGATTTTACAAAGATGTCACACCCTTTGTGACAAGGTGGCCTTTCCTGCTACCAGCTTTCACTTGTAGAGAGCGCTCGTGCCCATCATCATCTATCGATGCATCTTTGAATACGCCAGCATTGGCCATGAAATGTAGTATATGTTGATCATCATTAAACATGCATAAGTCAGTTATGTTATCCAAGATAGATGTTTTATACAAAATATCAATAGTAAATCTATCCCTAATCCATGACATTCTTGAAGTTGTAGTTTTTAACCCCGTACAGAAATTACCTACATACAAATTCTAAATCACAGGAAAAAATAAAAATGCGAGAGCATAACACATAAAACACATATACATAGAGATTTCCCACTGGATCCAAACCGGGACTACCATCTTGATTTTCATTAATTTTCCTTTCATGTTACAATACATATTTATACATGTCGAAGCATCCAATACCATGGACCGAAAACCATCGCGTCCAAAACCCTGGACCTGAAAACCATCACGTCCAAAAAACATGTGCGAAAATCATGCACAAAACCATAGGTGGGTCCGCCCAACCTAACATAGGGTCCAAAACCAAAATTTTCCGGGGCGCTACCCCGAACCCCATAAAATGGGGTTACGGGTACCCCTCAAACCCCCTGTTAACTATGTGGAAAGAATATAACACAACCCAACAGAAGTTCTGTTTTCCAGAGCATTGGTAGTTACATTACGCATATGTGGTACATCAGTGATTTAAATGCATGGAAGTTAGAGATCAGTCACCATACCTCTTGTTGGTAACTTTTGATACGCGGTGACAAATAGTGAATGGTGTTACGTACCTACCATACCACTATCTCTGAATCACCTACCACTTTGAGCGTGGCTATGTTGAGGATGATGGATTTTTGCAAGCCCAACATGAGTGCTTGATACTCGGCAACACTGTTCCTGCACTCAAACTCCAAGTGACTTGAAACCAGATGCTTCCTATTGTATGGGTCAATTACGACACACCTGGATCCTGAGCCATCATGTGTCTTTGATCCGTCAAATTACATGGTCCACAACTTGTCTATACATGGATTGTTTGACGTGCTTGTACTACTGTTACTATTGTTGCTACTTCTACTACTACTATTGGTACAATGTACTCTACATTTTTCATTACCATCAGTTGGGCAAGGAATGATTCCCAACTGCGTGTCTGGTGGGGTTGGAGCTGGCAGTGTAGGATAACACCCCAACATTGTTTCCAGGAGGTAGTTTCCAAACATGAGTTCTATGAAGGCCAACAATTCATTCTTTTCATTGAGGGGAGTAACATTATGCTTCATATACCTCTTGGATACCACCCGATTTGATTTCTTTTGCCCTTGTACGGAAGCCACATGTGTGACCAGTCTGTAGCAAAATATCCGTTCAGCTTGCTAGACCAGTCTTTACCGAGTAGTAGACTGTATGCTTCCGGTATGCCCACAACAACTATGTTGATACATTGGTGGACTTGACTGTCATGAGATAGTCAGATGATCACATCTTGGAGTTCACCAATGGTTGTTACAGATGTTCGATCAATTTGGATGATTCACGCAGACGTCTCGCTCCATTGTGCATTGATATTCTTAGCAATGGAGAATGACATGACGTTGGCTACCGTGCCAGAATCAACCAAGTAGTTGTGAACATTGCATTTGAAAACTTCAAATGAGAGTAGGAATGGAGGGCAACTTAAGTTTGCTTCCTCCATCTAGAGTGTGTTTAGCACAGTGGAAAGTGATCCGGGAGGTGTGCTGGCTCCCTTGCTTTTAGGGGTTGTGTTGTCCGTTGTTGTCTATCCCAATGCACACATTAGGATGTCTCACTGACTCTGGATCTTCGCTAACTTGAACAAACTGATGTTCGTGCAAGTTTTCTTCATGTATTCTATAACGTTGTAGTCTAGAGGTGGAAGACTCGTCGAGGTGTCCAAGGTAGGACTGATGCTCATGTTATCTGACAAAGTGTTCTGTAGTTTGCTGCTCATGGACGTACTCTTATCTGTCGCTATCTTCCCAGACTTTCTTTGTGTTTTCTGCTTTGGGGCAGCAAGTGGATCAATCTTCCTAAAAAATAGTCTATATTTTCTTGTGCTTCCCCATGTCTAAGGGGAGCCCCTTTACTCCTAATATTGTAACAGTCATTTTGCTTTGGGGGCTGTTTCTCGGTGCTTGCCTTCGACGCTTCTTGCGAGCATTGATAAATGTTCACCACATACCCAGAACTTGATGCTTCATTAGGTGCAGTAATTTCGTCATTATCAGGCAAAGAAGTAGTTTTTACCAATTTATGAGCTCCACTTTCAAGAGGAGGAGATTTGAGTTTCCTTAGAAACTTCTCCAGATCATCAACAATATGAGGTGGATTCAAGTCAGGGTTTGACCTCATGTGTCTTTTAGGAGCCATAAGTTTTCACCTTAACTTTATATGATTTGGATCAACCTTTTTCAAGTATTGGAACCTGTCACCCATAGGACTAGTCTTGAAAGCACTTGCATAACTAATCCTCGGAAAGATAGGTCACTTGTCTCCCCAACAACGGTGCCAAAATGTTATCCTCCACAATGTCCCAAGGCTAAGAAAGGGGATCAACGGAGGTAACCTCAAACCACCTAGGGTTCAGCACCTAGCCCTACCAAACCAGAGAGGTCTCTCTCTATGAGTTCATAGCCAATGATGACTGGAGTGGGAAAATACGTTAGTCTAGTTATTACAACACTAGGGTTTTGTAGATTTAGGGTTTGCTAGATCAGAGGTACAAATCAGGGAACTAGGTTAGGTCTTCAAGGGTTCTGTTGCATGAGATATAAAGGAGCAAGGTAGGCATGATTTTATAATAACTTAACAGTTGGTAGATGTAGTGTAGGGTTTAATAGGTAAGAAAATTAATATGATCATGTGAACCATGAATTCATCTATCAGAATATTGAGCACATAAAATGAGAGTACTAACAAAACAAAGCTTAATTACAAGAATTATGTTTAATACCTCGTAGGAAAATCACTGAAAATCATAGATATGGAAAGGAAAATAATTTATCATTAATTTAAATTTTTAATAGGAGAAAAACAATACCACAAACTCACACCACAAGAATTCATAAATAATAGCTACAAATTGGCCTTTGATTTCCTGTAAAAATATGATGAAGTACAAGCTACATGATTTCCACTCTCTGATATCCAACCTTGAGTTTGACTTAAAACTAGATACATATAGACCAAAAAAAAATTCCCCACTCTCAGGGGTTGAATCCCTTAGTAGAGGAACAACTTACATGAATTTCTCAACCAAAACCTAATGACTAGGGAGGTTGGAACAAACCCTCCGTTTAGACTTTGACTAAATTGTTTTTCATAAATGAGGCCTAAAATTACATCAAAATCACTCTAACAAGCTCATTTACCTTCTATTGCATCAATTCAACTCACAACATGAGGAATTAAATCATAAAATCCAATTTGACTTAAGAAAACTCGAAATTTGGACAAACAAGAAAAAGCACAATGCCACCTGCAAAAGCGCAGTGCCATCAGGCATAATCGTAACACCAACTTTGAGGAGGTTTTTGAAGGCCTTCCACTACTCCAAATCCAACTCTGAATATACTAATGGAAATCTTGGGATGTCTAGTTGTCATTATAGACCTCAAGCAAGCAAAACGAACACTCCAAGACAATGAAAATCTCAGTATCCCACAACTATTCCAAAAGCACAATGCCTAGTCTAGTAAGGTGGCAGAAAGTGGTTTTTTGACTTATTTTGACATTTTCCTCAAACTTGTTTTCTGAAAAGGAACCAAAAGTGGATATCTGACATGTATAGGTCATTATCTATCCATCCATATAAACTTTTTGACATTTTGAGGTCTGAGAAAAAAGCACAATGCAACTTTTGGCTGAACTGTTCTTCCTGTTTATGCCAAAAGTCACAAAAACTCAAAATTGTTCAAAATTTCTTCAAAATTGCTTCATGTTTGGTCCATGAAGCTTTGAAATGAAATGTCAAGCAAGGAGGGAGGCCTCAGCTAGCAAGTCAAGTTTATCTTTCTCTTTTGATGGTGTAGTGGCCCCACCATGTCCTGTCACATTTTATTTTGAAACTATAGCTTTAGAACCTTTTAGGATATATTACATCATAATGGAGATATGAAATAACTTTAGAACCTTTATTGAATATTTTTCCCTATCACTACTCCTTAAAATGTTGATTTTGGTGGTGAAATGACTTAATTTCATGCTTTTGACCCTATGACCTAATGATGACACTACATGAATGAATAAGCTAAATGATGACATTGATGACTATGATACCATTTCCACAAGGGATGACAAGATCATGCTGATGTCCATTGATCATAAAGGTGAAAGGAGTAGTGATGACCTACCTAACCTAACCAGTGACCAAATTTTTATTGAAAACTTGTTTGAAACCATAAAAATTTGCAGTACAAACCTACCAAAAACTTTCTAAGAGAATATTTGACCACTGGTGACTGACAGGACTGAAAGATACTAACACATGCAATGCAATACGTGCACTGGCCAATGACATCTACATGTTGTTTGCAATAGTCTCCTTGGTCTCACCACCGAGGTGCGATAACTTCTCTAGCTATGTTGGCAATACCAAGCTAAGAATCTCAGAAGTGGTGGTACATGCCCAGGGTGCCTACAAACCCCATTGCACTCATAGGTATGTCCCAATATGGGTCCATAATAATGGGATTCAGTATAAGTGTAATTGACCTCATATGTAACACGAACCCTAGATATAAATGCTTGGAAAAATAAATGGCGACCTAGTCATGGTGGGAGAATTGGCCCTATGCTCCAATGAATCTATCATAAACAAAAGGGGTTGCATCAACACTCCTAAATATTTTAGTGGAACCAGACCTCAATGTCTAGCAGCGCGATTCGAATGGATGTCAAACAACTCCCCATGAACATCAATGTTCTTGGAAACCTCTTTCACCACCTCCCAAGTATCTGTACCTCTAACCTCATGCCTCCTTATCATTTTTATGGACTATAGGAGGTGGCTCTGTGGGCCTGACCTCCTGTGTGTCGCGTTCAACCTATTGATGCTATCCAGCATCAAAGAAAAACTATGACGAGTCGGTGAATTGGTATCAATTTTAGGTCCGAAGGTTGAAACAGTGACACGTGGCAGGTCATACAAGTTCACTATACTAAACAAGTTGATAATTAGGTCATGGTAGGAGATTTGGCATAACTGTTTATTAAAGAATCCAATATTGATAAAATTGGTGGGGTTAGAAAGATGACTCAAAGGGATACCATAGGAAAAAATTGTAGAACTTGAAGATTTGAAATTACAAAGTTAAAGTTGTTTAAATATCTAGCTCCTAAAAGAAAGAAAAATAATGACTCGAATGCAGAAAATAGAAACACCTAGTAAGAAAAATTGGATGGATGATTTGAAGAATGAGATCAAAGCTAAGATAAATAGTTTTATATGTGCCACGGAAGCTAATATCGATGGTATGGAAGAAGATTTAACGAAAGGCATGGAAGATTTGAAGAAAGACGTGGAAGGTTTGAAGGAAGGTGGGACAAAGCTGCTACAAGAAAGGCCTCCTAATGATGAAAAGGTAGTAGAGGAAAATCATGATGAGAAAAAAATAAATGTTAATCATGATTTCATAAAATCTAACATTGGATTGAAGACCCATCATATTCCAAAGATCGATATGAGGAAGTTCTATGGCAAGGATCTCGTAACATGGATACTACAGATGGAGCAATATTTTGATCTCCATAATGTGAAAAACACACAAAAGGTACACATTGTAACTTTATATTTGGAACCAAATCAGTTTGTATGGTATCGATGGCTTTTCTCTCATAAACAATTTGTCACTTGGGAAATTTTTACAGAAGAAATGATAGCACATTATGAGGATACAAAAAGCAACACCTTTTTTAGCCAATTGATCAATCTCAAACAAAAGGGTTCGATGATGGAGCACATTAAGGACTTCCAAAATTTGAATATAAGGGTAAAATATATTCCACTAGAGGAGCATATGATTGATGTGTTCAAAGGGACTTTAAATGATAACATCCAACATGAGGTTCACCTTTGGGAACCTGATTCATTGGAGAAGGCATTCAGGTTGGCAAGAAAAATGGAAAGAAAAATTATGGTAACAAGGAATCCTACAACTCACAACTATAAAGATGGAAGTTTTGTTTCTCCTAACCTTTCACCACCTACAAGGTTGACACTGCAACAATTGGAAGAAAAAAGAGCAAAAGGGATTTGTTACGATTTTGATAGAAAATACACTAAAGGTCATAAGTGTGCTGACAAGAAATTAATTTACATAGATGAGGAAGAGGAGAAAGAAATGGAACAAGAAAATTCAAAAGAAGAGGATATAAACCAGGAACCAATCCCAGAGAAAGAAGAAATGAATCTGACCATATCTTGTAATGCATTGACTGGAATTACCACTCCTCGATCTCTCAAGATAGAAGGGAATATCAAGAAGAAAAAGGTAATAGTGTTGATAGATTCGGGTAGTACCCATAATTTTATTCATTGTAAAATAGCCAAGGAATTGAATTTCTTCCTATATCCAACACCAGAGTGTCAAGTAATGGTTGGAAATGGAGGAACCATAAATTGCTCTGGAAAGTGCCATAATATCAAGCTATCCATGGGAGAATATGCCTTGAATAGTCCAATGCTTTCCATTCCAATGGGTGGTGCAAATGTTGTACTAGGATTCCAATGGCTACAATCTTCAGGTACGATAACTTTTAATTTTCAAGAACGTTTCTTGAAGTTTTTTTGGGAATGGAAGGAAGTTGAATTAAGGGGTATCGAAGGGAAACCATGAAAGATAATCAGCTCTAACAGCGTGACAAATCTTCTAAAGAAAGAACAACGGGGTGTAATTGCACAATTATGTTCAATAGAGGTTCCCACATCAAAATCATCTATTTCTCCACATCTCCAAAATGTTTGGGACAATCATTCCAAGCTATTTGAGACTCCTGAAGACCTCCCACCTATTTTTGATCATGATCATGCTATTCATTTGATTCCCGGAAGTGTTCCTCCAAACATCAGGCCTTATAGATATCCATACGGCAAAAAGAGTAAAATTGAACGTATGGTTGCAGAAATGCTAGAGGTTGGTATAATTCGACCTTGTCAAAGTTCTTTCTCTACTCCAGTGGTATTGGTACACAATAAAGACAGATCATGGCACATTTGTCTAGATTATAGGGAGCTCAACAAGCTTACTATTAAAGATAAATTTCTCATTCCTGTCATTGATGAATTATTGGATGAATTACATGGAGCAATTTACTTCACCAAGTTGGATCTTCGTTCACGATATCCTCAAATTAGAATGAAGACTGAAGACATTCCAAAAAAAACATTTAGAACTCATGAGGGTCATTATGAATTTTTGGTCATGCATTTTGGCTTTACCAATGCACCTGCTACATTTCAAGGTTTGATGAATTCTATTTTCAAACCCTTCCTTAGAAAATTTGTGTTAGTATTTTTTGATGATATACTAATCTACAACAAATCTTGGA
>APFE031672519.1:0-81527 GCA_000404065.3 Pinus taeda | reverse complement strand
TTCTTCGATGTCTTCATGATGTACTTGTCTAGGGATGTATCCCTTCTCATCAACCACTACATCAATGCTTTCAATATTTCTGCCAAGTCTTTTATTGTAGCACTTGTATGCTTTGCTATGTGGAGAGTAACCAAGAAGAATGCCTTCATCTGCTCTAGGTTCAAGTTTGCCAAGCTGCTCATCAGTATTCTTAATATAGCATTTGCTCCCAAAGATTTTGAAGTGCTTTTACCGAAGGAGTCTTACCATTCCAGAGCTCATGAGGAGTTTGAGTGTTGTTCACCTACATTTGTTTTGTTGAGAATAAAAACCGCAGCATGAGCAGCTTCACCCCAGAAAGTTGCGGGAGTTCCTGATTCATCAAGCATAGCACGAGCCATTTGTTGGATTGTTCTGTTCATTCTTTCACAACTCCATTTTGCTGAGGAGTTCTAGCTGTAGAGAATTCTCTTCTTATCCCATGTTCTTCACAGAAATCGAAAAATTCATTTGAGGTAAAATCCCCACCTCTGTCGGATCTGAGGCACTTAATTTTGTGACCTGATTCATTTTCAACCAAGGCTTTGAAGGATTTGAATTTTTCGAATGCTTCATCTTTGTGCTTCATAAGTCCTAACCAGACAAACCTGGAGAAATCGTCAATGAATAATATCAAGTATTCTTCTCCTCGAGGTGTTCTTTTCTTGAAAGGAGCGCATGTATCTGTATGTACTAGCTCAAGAGGCATGCTGGCTGATCCTTCCTTCTCTGGAAAGTTAGTTCTGGTTTGTTTTCCAAACTGACATGATTTGCATATGGTGTTGTCAGGAATTTTGATATCTGGAAGATCGCGAACTGCCTGATATTTGCATGCTTTCCTTATTTGTGAAAGCTTAGATGTCCCAACCTCCGATGCCATAACCAGTGCTCATCATCCTTGCTTAGATAGCATTTTTGTTGTCCTTCTTCAAATATGTATATATTATTTGGATTTCTTCTACCTTTGATCAGTGTTTCACCTGTATCAAGATCATGAACACGACATCCATTTGATCTAAATATTACCTTAGTTCCTTGATCATACATCTGGCTGACACTCAGAAGATTATGCTTCAACCCATCAACATACAAAACATTTCCAGCTTTGACCTTTTCCTTCAACTGAGCAATGCCTTTTCCTTTTATAGCTGCAGGAGTATCATTTCCAAAAGAAACTTTCTTTCCTTTTTCTAAAGAAGAATATGATTCAAGTTTTTCTTTATCACCTGTCATATGCTTTGAACATCCACTGTCGATATACCATAGATTTTCCTGTCCCTCTGCATAAAAAGCTATCCCACATCTTTCTGTTTGTGGTTCCTTTATTCTTCATGTTCATGTGCTTGAGGGTTGTTCCTTTGTCTGCTGAAACCTGCTCCTGCATTCATAATCTTCATGACCAAAGTTATTGAAAATAGAACATTCAACTTCATTTTCAAGAGCCGAAAAAATTGTTATAGGTCCCCTTTCTAATCCCAATCATACTTCTTCGCTTTTGAGCTTCTCTAGTCATGATTGTTTTATATGCAACACATTGAGCTACTTTGTGACCAAAGTTAGGGCAAGAGAAACATTTTCCATTGAAGAAGCTTCTGCGGTTATCAAATCTACCGGCCAAATGATTGTAATTTCTATTGTCATCCATTCTTGAAGCAAATTGAGAAGATTTTACCTGTGGCTGGTTGTAGCTTTTGTTCACCCTTAAGACTGATTGCCCCTGGTTTACCCGATAGTCTTTGTTTTTTCTTGATGTAATTTGTCCCTGCTTTACCTGGTGATCTCCATTGTGCTTTTGCTCATTCCTTCTTGCTGCATCAAGATAACTCTTGAGGTGGATGCTTGAGATGTTTCTCCATTATACTCTAGACCTGTCTTGTTTAGCGGAGAACGTTGTACATTGATGATCTCATCCAGAGTTTCAGATCCTTTGACAAACTTAAGATTAATAGCCTTTGTTTTCTCAATTTCTTTTCTAAGGCCAACTATTTCACCTTCTAACTTTTCAAGAAATTTTCTTTTTCATCAATTTGAAATTGTAGAGTATCAATGATCATATTCTTTTCTTCTATACATGTCTTGAGTCTAGAAATTTCTTCATAAAAGCTATCCACATCTATAGCATCCATGTAATCATCATCTTCAAAGGCCATCAAAATTTTATAGTCATTACCTCGTTCATCTTCATCACTATTTGATAGACCATCACTATCTTCAAGAGTGTAGTAGCTCTTCTTTTTTGCATTTTGTTTCTTGTTCCATCTAATAGGTTCCTTTCCCTTGTCGATCTTATCCTTATGAGGACATTTGGCAGCATAGTGACCTACTCTTCCACAAGCAAAGAATTTGAAGGGAAACTTACCTCTGAACTGTCCAATACCCCGTTGAAGATTTCTGACAAGATTTGATTCTTCTTCTTCTTCTGACCCATGTCCTGATTCATAGTACTCTCCTTTACCTAAATCCTTGAAGGCAGCTTCTCTCCTGTCAGATGGACCTCCTTTCCTCATTTCATAAGCAGTTAGAATTCCATGCAGTTGTGACATTTTAAGACGTTGTAGATTCTCCATTTCTTCTATAGCAGAAACTTTAGATTCAAACCTACGTGACAAAGATCTTAGAACTTTTTCAACCACAACAGCCTCTTTTATTTCTTCACCCAAATTTTTCATACAATTTACAATTTCATTCACGCGAAGAAAATAGCTAGCCACACTTTCATCATTATACATCTTGAAATTTTCATACTGAATCCTGAGGGTTTCAAGTTTTGCACGTTTTACTTGATCATCTCCTTCATAGCTCAGAAAAATCTTGTCCCATATTTCTTTTGCGGATTTATACTGCATAACTTTCACAAATTCTGATTGAGATAGGCATCCTAGAAGAGTATTGACTGCCTTTGCATTTGTTTCATATTTCCTCTTCTCTGTTGGATTTGTAGGAGTAGCTGATAGAAAAGTATACCCTGCTTCTATGATGTCCCAGACTTCTATACCCAAAGATTGAAGATAGGCAGTAACTCTTACCTTCCAATATACGAAGTTTGTCCCACCAAAAATCGGTGGCCTGATTGATGCTTCCCTCTCATAGTTGCTCATGATGATGCATCTTCCTTCAAGCGATCAAGCTCTTCTAGAAGGACTTGCTCTGATACCAATTGTTGGAAATAATACTGAGAGGGGGGGTGAATCAGTATTATCAATTCTTTTCAATATATCTTCCTTATTTATACTTTGAATTATTCTTCATATATTGATCATTACTTTGTATGTTAGTACCATAAAATAATGAGCGTGAACAAGAAAAACAGATAGTCACACCAAAGAACAACAGATATAAGGTGGAAAGCCAATGTGGGTGAAAACCACCTGCTACAATATGTCTCTATCTTCTTTCAATTAGAAACTCCTTTTACAATGATCTTGTACTGGTGCAGTCCTTTACCAGTACGCAGGATGCAACCTGCAGAGAGCTACAACTCTCTCTCATTTTCCAGTTTCTCCTGAAAGGGAGCTACAACCCCCTTTTGCTCTTTTACTTCTTTGAGGACCACGTTTCATTAATTTTCAAACTGGATCCATGAACATCAAATAATCATCAAGTACATGAAAATCACCCAATCTCCTTATATAATAAACCAATGAATCACCCACTCTTCAGAATGCTGTAAACAGAAAATAAAACCCAGAACTTTGTTGCAATAGATAAAAGACAATCAACAATTGTTTCAAGATAAGACCGCAACTTCACCAACAGGAGCCTGCGTATATCTGCAGCTCTTCTGAGACAGAACTGCGCAGATCCGTACTGGTTGTTCTTCTGCTCTGCGAACTTTTCTTCAGATCCGCACCTTCACTTCTGACTTACTGCGTACACCCGCATTGTGCCTTCTTCTTTCCTGTGTACCTCGCACTTCGTGCTTGATTGTGTTACGTGCGCCCCGCACTGTGCCTTCTCATGTACTGCGTACCCCGCACTGCACCTTTGACTGCGTTGCGTACCCACGCACTCTGCCTTTGACTGTGTTGCGTACCCATGCACTGCGCCTTCGAATCGCCTGCGGAATTCTGAATAGGGCCAATCTTTTCAGTGCCCAATGTGCCACAGTCAGTCAGATCTAGAGATCTGTTCATGTGCCTGAGAGATCACGACATGCCAATAGATTCACCTTAAGTTAACTTATCTCCTTGAATTAGATCTAGCTTTTAAAAACCAATCACCCAAAATTTCAGATCTTAAGATATTCAATTGCCAAAGTGCATTATAGCCAAGTGATCTCCTTCCCTATTTATAGTCAAGCCCTTATTCACACCATGGGACAAAACCGTCAATAACTAATACAAGTGATCCAAACCGGGGCTAAAATAGATCCTATACCACGGGCCAAAACCATAGGATCAAGAACGACGGGCTAAATACCACGGGCCAAACATAAGAAACCCCACGTGAGCGCGCTTTTTACCGCATGGAAGTGTGTGCACTGGGGTCTGCACCTTCTGTTCGGACAACCTGCATACATGACCACAACTTTCTGAACGGCGTACCTGCAGGTCCGCGCCTTTTAAACTGTATACCTGCGAACCTCTTATTTTCTTCATTTTGAGAGCCTGAACAGACCATTTCCACTTGAGTGAGTTGCCATCAAGTACAACACCTGTATCATAGAGCCGTAGAGCCATACCAATATCATAATGCCAACACGTCCTACTTCACTGTAGTGACTTCCTCCTGGATACAAGAAACTCTTGCCAAGTCCATCAGTAGTTGAAAATACAACTGACACACCTTTTTTGTCGGTCAAAACATATATCATTGAAAATAAACCTTCTGAGTCTGCACCAAACCAAAGTCAATAGGTCGAGACGACAGTCGACCCAGTCTTGTCTTCAGAATGCCCACCTTCTGATGATATAGTCACCAAAGAGAATGAAAATGACACCATTCAAATTCATTTTGTTAACATAGAGTTCGATGAACCTGTGGGAAATCTACCCATTCCTTTATTGTGGGAAGGAAGTTCATTAGAGATTCATCTTGCCGTTTATTTGGTCCCTCCTCCAAGCAATCTAGTTGTTTCCTTAAATTGGAATCTACTAGCAAGACCTCGCCTAGCGTCTAATGTGCCATTCCGGATCAAAGTACAAGCTTACAAAATGGTCATGGCTAGCAATATCATAGATGAAGGGTCTTCCGTGAGTATCCTTTCCTCAACTGCTTGGAAAGCGCTTGGTTCACCATCGCTTCTGCCTAAGATTCAAAATCTGTCAGGCTTCAACAAAGGAACCAGTCGACCATTAGGGATCCTTCCAAATTTTCCTATAACTTTGAGAAGGAAAATCATTTATCTGAATGTGATGGTAGTCCAAGGGCCATTAGATTACAATCTACTCCTTGGACATGACTACATTTATAGCGTGGCAGCTATTGTTTCCTCACTTTTTCGAGTGATGTGTTTCTCATATGAAGGAAAAATGGTCCAGATCGTAGACCAGCTTCCATTCCTTAGTTCAAACATGAGTACTAGTCAAATTTCATCTCTAACTGGTATTTTTGCACAAGGAATGTCTCACCAACCCCCAGTCCGTCCACCTGATGAGCACGAGTGATTCGGTGAATGTGACCAGGGGGCATGTGCCTTGGTCTGCTTCAGTATGAAAACCCTAGATAAAGGTAGGTTTTCGTGTAGGATATATGATTAGTCTGACACACCCGTCTGTTTAGGAAAATGGGATTAGACTGGAAAAGGATTCCTTCGTCAAAAATTATGTGAGTGGAAGCTCCCACCATTCATCTTTTTCTATTTCAATGGATAGAGCCAAGAAAGTGTTTTGTCTACTCTAGACAAAACAACCTTGCTTTAATGCAAGGCCCTCCATATGGTAACATGGAAACACTACTTTATACCTGGGGGCATGCAAAAATTTTGCTTGCGAGTGAAAATGGACGTTTATTTTCTTAGTTTGTAGGCTTTCAACCCTTTTACATCGTAGGTTTGTCATTCCTAGCTTGCATACAAAAGGCTCCAGAGTAAAGTTGTGCATGAGGCAAGCTCCCTAGAAAATGAACCTACTAATGAGAGACATCCTTATTATACGACTGGCATGAGCAGGTTTATGCGAAGTTCAAGCTCATTAAAAAATAAACCTAGCAATGAGCATATGATCCCCCAGACTTTAAGTTCATTAAAAAATGAACCCACCTTTCGGTAAATAATCTTTGTGATCGCATTGCTATTAGCTTTCAAGCCTTGGTCATGTTCTTACCATCACCTCTACTTTTTAGCTGATCATACGCCTCCACTTGATTGTTTAGACCTTTTTTGAGGAATGGTTGCGACGAGTGATTCTGTTAGCCACCTTCTTTACACTGCCATGATTGAAAAGTTCCAAACCTCACCTGGAACCAGCTGCTACCCAAAAATATCACTCATTCCTCAGAAATGAGTCCCTTTTAACCTCTTTTTAGACTCGTAAAATATAAAAATATTGCTAAGCAATTGGCCTCTCCAACTCCTTAAAGTGATTGGAAGTGCCATCCCTCCTCTATATTTTAATCTTTTTGGACCTGAGGGATCATTACACAAAAAGATCGAGTGCTTGTCTTTTTCAGCTCATTAACTTGATCAGAAAAGTATCCCTTTCGTATTATTTTATACTTTTTCAGACTTAAGGGATTATACTATGAAAAAGGATTACTGGTGTTTCCTTTCTGTCTATTTTCAAACTCTCTAAAACTGAAAAGGACCAAATTATCTTTGTCGTTAAACTCGTTAAAACAATAGCGACAAACTTGTCCATTACAAACAAGAGTGAGTTTCACTGTCGCTAGGCTCTCTAAACCATAGCAACAGGTTTTCCCAATGGGAAAATTATATAACAAGCATATGTTATCCTCCTCAAGCTTGACAAAAATAAAGAGGTACTGGTCAGCAATGACTGGGGAAAAATTGGGAAGAAAACTTGAAGAACTTCATTGGTAGCAGGTTGCTCTTGAACATGACAGTTTCACTCCATCACCGTGATTGAGTCAGGTTGGGTTATTCCGTTCACTATTCATATCACCATTGGTCCTTAGTACCATCCACTTTTAGGGTTAACGCTACCAATCCATTTCAGTGTCATCGATATGTTCAAGAGAAGTCACTTAGAGAATTCACCAACCTAGCTAACATCTCATCCGCTGCAATACCTTCACGCTTCATTCTTTCATGATCGCCACCCTGAACCTTGTATCATCGGATCGTTTTCACCTCCACAAAATCATTTGCTCTGTTTCGTGTTGTAGATGTGGGATTCATTAAGGCCTTCCTATGACAAATCACTTCTTGTCGACTTCAACTCATTATCTAAGAAGTTGACTTAGGAACAACCCATTTAGTACTTTGAAGCTTGCATGCCTCAATGGTAAGTTTCTCGCTTCCGGCGATAGGTTTACATCAATGGCCTTCAACAGAAAGAATTTGCATGGTGTTCGACATCGACTCATGTATTCACACCACGTGAATTGTACTACAGTACCTTGAGGGTAATTATCATTATCGGTGATTCCTCTCACACCTATTAATAGCTTGCATCATTGGCTGGTAATCAGGCGATGTCTTTCCATGTTCGACACGATAACATATTTTCACATGGATCGACTTGTACTTCGGGTGAGGATTGAACAAGTTTGAAGACCTTGGATCTAATTTCATCCTTTTGGGCTGCGATATATTCAGGAAAATAAAGACATCAAATGTACATCATAGCTACACAGATAATCATCCAAGCCAAGGGATGATAGCTCTACCAGAATCATCAGTCTACCAAACAGACAGTTGTCTGTCCTATATACATGAAAATGAAATTACAAAGCTAAGCATGGGAATGCCCACCTCAGCTAGATCATAAAAATATTATGAAGATAATGTATTGTATTGTATCTTATCATAGGTCACCTTCCAATTCAAAAAACCTCAGATCCTCATGATAAAGCATTTCACCCGAAATCAGAAGATTTACGACCTCATGCTTGAGGGGGCAACTGTTATAGCCATATTTGGGCACTGCAACCCCAATCACATATGTCCATAAACCAAGGGCTTACAAGCCCCTAAAAGTGTTGTTGCATACCCTAAAGGAACAAGGTCAGCTGATTACATCATTTTCCAGAAGTTCTCCCTGAAAAAATGTTCAGAACTGGTCAAAACTGGACCATACAGACTGCTCCAAGCTGAGGGTGTGATGCATCTCACCTATAACACACAGAAGGTGTGATGCATACTCAAAATCTCTTCTATAGGGTGCAATGAGTGAGAGAAGACAGATGGAAGAGGCACTTTTCTAGGTGGAAACCCAGAGAATCATCTAGAAACTGCTCACTTAACACTTGCCTCTCTGAATTCACCCAGGGATGGGTAAGAGATCATGAAATCTCCAAGTGGAACCAAGAACTATCAGTGAAATGACACTAATCAAAATCCCAAAAGCTGACTCACCCACCTGCAAATATCTATATATGGATCCCTCATCCTATAGATCCGAAGGCTGGAATTTTGTATTTTGTAAGGAAGTGTTGTTGGCTTCTCTTTGAGAGATTGTATTGTTGGGTGAACTAGCTTTTCATGAGGTGAAGAAGACTTACATGCTTGGAGGATGGCGTTGGATCAGACAGCTTGGTTGTAATCCTCTCTTCTACTACTTCTATCAATAAAGCTATTTGAGTTTTCCTCCATATGCTTGTATATTTCTGAATCTTGTATTTGTGTATGCATTTGTATGGTTAATATACATCTGATCCTATATTGTTTATGGTTATACATATCTATGCTTTGATGTTATTTTGTTGCTTTGACCCTATAGGTGTTCTTTGAGGCGGGAGAAGTGAGAAAGGAGTGGCGAAAGCTCTATCAAGGGAGAGAGGAAACAAGCAAGGAGCCAAGCAAAAGACTAAGGTTGGTACTCTCTGCTTCTCTCTCATCTATCTCTCATAAAGGAAAACACAAGTGATTTTAAATTGTTTGTTTCAAAGATAGCTACCCATCTTAGTGGGACTAGTAGCTCTGAATGGACACTAGCTTTCTCGATAACAGAAAGGACCGACATTTGGTTGCAAGAACACTTGAACCCACCCTTGGGCTTATGCCAATATCACCACTTATTTCCTAGGAGTGTAGTTTTCATACTTGTTAGTCCTTTTCAATTGGAGTTGGCCTTCCCTAGCCATATTTGGGATTCCATTTCAAGTCCATAAAATGTATTTATGCTCGGGTACATTTATTCCAATTAATATATGAAAATTTTCCTACTTCTTATTTATCAATATATTACATTTAATATGATGATTAAGGATGTGGCATGGCTCTGAGCTAGAAAACCAGAAGTGTGAAATGTTAATTTCTTCTTCACCAATGTTATTTTAGAATTGTTGTATAATATGCAGATGAACATGCATATTCCTTCATAGGTATATATTTTAAGTTGGGTGATTGTGAAAAGTAGTGCAATAATGTTCCAAGGACTTCTAAACATGGAGAAATCAATTTACTAGAAGAGCGTACTTTTCCAGTCTGTGTTTCTTAGATTCTTAATGCAGAAGCCACATTGAATGGTCAGTATTTGGATAGCAATCCTTTTGCACCAGTAAATTCAAAGAATGGTGACACTTTTTAGATACAATAACCATCTGAGTGCCAGTTGGAATTAAAAAATGAAACATTACATAAACTGGAGAGAGTTGAGTGCAAGTTTTATAGGGTGAAGAAGGAACTTGGATGTTTGAATTTTCAAATTCAAACAAAGAATTTTCATTCTAGTTGTGTTGGTGTTTTTGTATATTTCTCAAAGGAAGCATTGAAATAAATAGATGATTTTTTTTTAAAGTATTTAAATCGAAGTATTAAAGCGCATTCTTCAGTGTACATAAATAAAGATATAATTATGGTACCTTCATTGGCATCAAAATTGGCTCAAGTGGGATTTAGAAATCAATGCTTCATAGAGCTTCCATTTCAATGCCAAAGAAAAGTAACAAGAGACAACAAACCAATCATGTGGACTATTGGAAGACAAATTATTGAAATAGAGGATTGTGGTGTTAATAACATGGCTTCTAATTTGGAAGATGAGGTTATGGAAAGCCAATCAGTAATAGTTGAAGATTCAAGTTCACATTCTTCTATCAAAAATAACTCTAAGGAAACTTTTCAATTGACTTTTAAAGTGGGCAAATCAATATTCTTTAACTCAATTCCTTTTCCTACAAATTATACTAGTGGCACTGGGTTCTTGTCTTTTCAATTTTGATAGATGTCACTATGGAAACAAAAAGTTGTGGTGCATGAAAAAAATAGAAAGCAAAAGAAGGAAATATTGTTGAAAGGAAGCATTTTTTAAACTTCAATCAGGAAATGTTTTCTCTTAAATTTAGAATTCTCAGGGAATGGTGGGAAGAAAAAATACTCATCTTATCTATTAGGAAAAATTGTGGAAAGTGCCATCAAATTGATGGATTTTTTATAGTGTGCATTTTCCATCTTAATTCCAATCTTCATTACCTAGTATGTTTTCAATTGAAATACATGAGAAGCAAGATTTCTATTGATTTAATTTTTATGTTGGAAAAGTTTGGCACCAAACACTTATTTTCTAATAGAGTAATGTTGTGTTTGTCAATGTATTTGTAATATATTCTTTACTAGTATTTGGAAAACCAAAAATAGTGTAATGGGAAATATCATTTAAAGTGGAATGGGAAAGCAATCACAGTTGAATTTTCTTTCTTTGCGTCAACGAAATCCTAAGAGTTCAAAAATACATCTTGCATTCTTCATTATTCCATGCTCTTCTATCATTTGAGGAATATGCATATGCTACTCATATTTTTGAATGACCCTAGCTGTTATGACACACAAAAAAATGATAAAAAACAGATCAGGATAGAAACTGAAAAGCTTCATTATTCTTCAATCTTATTTTAATACAACTTTGCGGGGGGTTGATAGTTCATATTCGTCTCTCACCAAGCTAATTAGCTATCAAATGTTCTAACTAACCACTGATTAATTTTTATTACAGTTTCTTATCACTATATTTGGAAGGATTTTAGGTGTTTGGGTCAACACAACTAATCACAGGAAGATTATGCCTCAGTATGAGCAGTGGGTACCTTCGTCAATATTGGGTGTGTGTTATATTCTTTCCACGAACACCCCACATCCGGGAGGGTAACAGGGTGGGTTAGGGAGGCGAGAGGGGCGAGGGAGGGAGGGGAGAGAGGAGAGGGAGGAGGGCTTAGGGGGGGAGGTGACGGGGGTGAGGAAGAGGTGGAGGGGGATGGGGTGAGGGAGGCGACAGGGCAAGGGTCGGAAGGGGTGGGGGGAGGACGGGGAGCAGAGGTTTTTTGAATTGCTTATTTTTTAATTTAATTTTTTAATTGTTTTTCATGGTTTTTTTTCTATTTTTTAAACTGTTTATTATTTTTATTTTTTATTTTTATTTTTTAATTTGTTTTTTTATATTTTTTCTTAAATTGTTTTTTTTTTGTTTTTTATTTTTATTTATTGTTATTTATTGTTTATTATTTTTTAATGTTTTTTTTTAATTGTTTTTTTTTAAATTGTTTTTTTAAATTGCTTTTTATTTTTAATTCCTTTTAAATTTTTTTATATAATTTAAACTTTTTAATATTTTTGTTTTTTTATGTTATTTCTTTATTTTTATAGTTTTAATTAAAAAAATCATAAATTTTTATTTTATTTTTTTATTTTGTTTATTAAATTATTTAATTTAAATGTATTATTATTTATTTTTAATTAATTTTTTTAATTTAATTTTTTTTTTTAATTTTTTTGGTAATTATTTAAGTTTTTTTTTTAATTGAGGTTTTTATTATTATTATTTTTCAACCTCAAAAAGTGTTTTAGATTATTTTTTTTGGAAAAAAATGTGTTGATGTTGCATCAACACTTTTCAAAATCAACATGAAGATCACTAACATCGAAAAATATAATTTTCATACTTGATATATAAGAAAATTTGAAGTG
The DNA here is from genome assembly GCA_000404065.3 of Pinus taeda. Taxonomy (NCBI): domain Eukaryota; kingdom Viridiplantae; phylum Streptophyta; class Pinopsida; order Pinales; family Pinaceae; genus Pinus; species Pinus taeda. Next base: position 69,487 of record APFE031672519.1, on the reverse strand, counting down.
CAAGAAATATTCTTAAAAAAAGTGTATTTTGGCATCACCAATTATCAAAATCGGGTGATTTTTTGCTACCTCAAAAAAATGGGTACCAGTTCACTTTCTCGTTTGATTGGTAACTATGTTTAAAGTGTAAACATCAAGCATGGATGCAAAAAAAAAAAACGTTGCCTTTTGAACCAACGACCTGAGGTTTGTGTACTCCTTTTTGTGTGGAAGACTGAAAGGGTGGAAATGAAGTGAAGTAGAAAATAGAAAATACCTTTGACGCACTCAATGTATTGAAGATCTGATGGTGGGGTTCGATATCAGGTCTACTACTGGTAAAACCTAATTCACAATGCTCTTCAATCTCGTTTTGTCTCCTTCCCTTTGAAAAGCCAACAGATACTAACGTAAACAAATATTGGGGTTGAGAGCGATTTTGTAGATCAAAATTAATGATTAATGTTTTCGAAAAAGATAAAATTTTCCTACTCAAAAGTAGTGAATACACTATTTTATTTTATTTGCATTTAAGTATATTTGAGAAAATCTTGTTTTTGAAAGAATTTCATGTATATTTGGTTTATTTATCATAATAATAATAATAATAATCTAATTTTAAGATTACCTATTTTATGTAATTATTTTGTTGCTACAGTTAATGGAGGTAAACATATTGTACTTTTGAAATTTGAATGTGAGACCTATTTAGAAGGAAATGCATGCTTTTAACTCGGGTTGTATTGAAAATAATTAAATATAGAATGGAAACATATGCTCTTGACTTGGTTGTATTGAAAACATTTAAGTGTTATTGCATATTAGGTAGGTGGAAACAAAAGAGAGTATATAGTAAGTGGATTTACTAGTTAAAAACAAGTGTTAGTTTATTAAAAGTCACATGAGAAATTTGGAAGGAGTAGGGTATGTACCCTTGTTTAAGTTAAATATATTCAAATTGCTGTGTGAATGAGGTTGTAAGACCCTATGTTTTTATCTTGAGAAAATGGAGTCCTCTCCTAGTCACTCACATTGATTAGGTTGTCATGAGAAAACTAGGTGGTTTGCCTTAAGTTGTGAACATTTCATTTTTAGTGTGATAATGTGGTTTCAATGAGGCATTAAAAGATGTAACAAGCACACACATTTTGGATGCTTATGTTTTGTGTGAGGCATGAGTGAATGTATAAAAAGACTCTAACAAGGGTTGAAGAGGTGGAATAGTTAGAGAGGTTGGCGGGTTCTAGTCTCACTTCGAGGTGTATACAAGCAAGTTAAGCACCATGAAAAGTTGTGAAGAAAACTTAAGACATTTGAAAAGTTGCATGATGGAAAATGTGTAATGGTACTAAGAGAACATTCCTTTATCGAAGTTGATACCCTCTCCTTGGCACTACCCCTTTGTAAGACAAAGAAAAAGAGAGAAATATACGTGCAACCCACTAATAAGTTGGCAAGGTTGTTGCAGCATATATAGGTGGTTTTTTCATGTTACAAAAAGAGGTGTTGGAACTTGGAAGGTGACCATTGGAGTATATTATTCATGGAGTGTCAAGGAGGTGAAAGGTTTTGATAAGGAGTGAATTACACAAATTGGCCATATTGGGTTAGGAAATTACTATTTTGGGACATCCAATTTTGAAGGTGCATTTTATGAAAGTGTAGTCTAAGCGCTTGGGTGTGGGCCACATCTTACAGGTATCTTGGACTTTTGGTGTGTGTTAGTGGTGTTAGGTGCATTATGTTTGATGAGCATAGCTAGAATATGTTTCATGAAGGAAAAATGACCACAAGTTTGAGATGGCTTAACCATTTGCCATTGTAAGGTGTGTTATGCCCTAGTTTTAAGGTGACAATTAGAACCATCTTAGAGTGTGATGAGTTGTACCATGGAATTAGGTCCACTTGCATGGGTTGTGGTGTAAATGAACCCCATGAGTTGAGGAAAATGATTGAAGATTTACTGATATAAAGTGTTTGCACTATAATATTAATGAATTTTTGTTGGGGACTGGAAGAGGAAGATAAGAAAGGAGAGGCATTGAGGTTTGTTGTAAATCAACCAAAAGGAAGGAAAAATGTATCCTATTAACTGGAATTTTCAAGTTTCCTCTTCAATGGGATTAATTGTTAGTTGGGCTAGGGAGTTAGCCACAAAAGCATTGGCTGGGTACTCTAGAAATCTAAAACCTAACATATCCAAGCTAGTCCATTAGAGAGATTCACCTTGGGAAAAGGTTGCAAAGGCTAAGGTGAAAATATCCCCTTTTTAATGTGGGTTTTAAACCTTCCATTTTAGAATTATAAAACCAAGCTCATGATCTTGAAAGGAGGTACTTGATTTTACCAAAACTCAATGCCAATTCTTAATCCATGGTGTGATTCTTTATATCTGGGTTTGGCCTTGAATGTTGAGATCTATCTTTGTCTCTAGTTATCAGTATGTCATTTCATTTATTTATTGAGAAGGTCTTAAGTACCCTTTGTGTAGTTTCATATTGGAAAACACTTGTATATGATGGTGTATTCCACATATCTTCAAGCAAATTGGAAGCCTCGTAGGAAAACTTGAAACCAACCTAACACAATCATATCATCCATCTTGTTGGCATCACTTGGTTGGAAACCCTTTTAACCTTTGTTGGTGTGCCTTCAAGTAGTATCCCATCAAACAACACATGTAGATAGAGTTGTCTTTTGCATGTTCTTAAGGATATTGGAAGACCCTAAAGAACACTTGAAACTAACATAGTGTAATCCTATAAACCATCTTGTTACAATACATCAAGAAGAACATCTAACGAGATCAATATTTCATATTAACGAATTGAATAATACATCTAAGGGTACTATTTGTCCTCCTTAGTTAGTGCCATGAAATACTTGACCAAATATAATTATCAAAAACTCTTTGATATATCAAAGAGCTAGAAATTGATGCTTATTTTCACCTAAGACCCTACAAACCCTATATTCTACTTGTAAACCATAGTCTCTATAATAAAAGCAACAAATTTCCTACATAATTTACAATGTCATGAATTTGAGAATTCCACCAATTCAGTGACACTGTAGACAAAGTTTTAGAAAAATAAATGCTTGGCTCAAAAGACTCCATGTGTGGCATGGATCACCATGATGTCACTCTCTAGTAAATATTTTTGGTGGACTCACCAATATAATTTATTTTGACCCCTCTCGACATATTTCTCTCAACGCATTGATTATGTTGGGTTATATATATTACACAATCTTTCTAATGGTCATGTGGTCCCATGACACACACCTACAACATGTCATCCATAAAGGACACAAAGTAAATGGCTCAATCCCTCTCATAGTACACTAACACTCTCACCCATCCACTCAGAAAAACATAGACTAATGTGCCTTCCCTCACTCTGCAAGTTGGCCTTTATTTTGAGAAGATTAGGAATTAGAGGGTAAGCATAACGAGGGTGTCGTTTTCTAAAGATGAGTCTCTCATAAGTATAATCACTTTAACGAGAAAGAAAATCAAAATATTGATCACTCACTTCTTACCATTCCCGCACCATAAAACAAACCCTAAAATTGTTATTCTTAAAATCTCCTTTGTAGTTTCCTAATGTTATTCAAGTAGAATCTCATAATTACTCATGTCAGTAACAGTGTGATCATTTTTTATTCTCTTAAAGGAACTCTTTGTATACATGCACTGCATCAAACATAAAACATCGAGTCAAAATGAATGGAAGTGAGTGAATAATAAGGTGTGTTAGCGAGCATTAGGCATGCCAAGGAGGGAGTGACAAGGCATGCGATGGAATACTAGGACATGTAAAGAAGATTCAGGGTGTGCTAACATGTGCTAAGGCATGATAAAATGTGCCGAGTCTTAGGGTATTTGAATGTGTTTCAAGGAGTGTTAGGGAAACAAAAGGGAACACCAAATTAAAATGCAAAGAAATCAACACATAAGACAATTAATAGGTCATGACATTACCTTTTCAAGAGGGGCATGTTAGTATTACTAACACTAGTGCCAATACATGCCGAGGGCCAAGTCCTAATGTGTATTAAGTGCCAAATCATCCTATGTTACTTATCTCTTAATTGTGAATAATTGATCTCAAATAAATTTTATCTTAAACTATACAAAGGCATTCCAGGGCATTCCAATGCAATGTGCCAAGAATTTTCAGCTTCCACCAAGTGCCAAGAGTCAATATGTTCCAGGGATTTATAGGGCATGCTATGGAGTGGATAGGGCATGTTAGGGAGTGAGAAGGTGTGTCAGAGACTGTTAGTGCATGCCAGGGAGCCTTAGGTCAAAATGTATAGAAATGAATGAATAAGAGTGTGTTCTAGGGAGTGTCAATGAGTTACAAGTGTGTCAAGGATTGAGTGTCCTAAGATAAGTTCAAAATAAGAATTATAAGACGTTAGTATGTGGTTGAAAAAAGGATCTAGACAATGAAGTTTTAGAAAAAGGGAGACTTTGGGCTAGGCACAACATCTTTTTGTCAATGACTTGTTTGGGTTTTAAAGTCGTAAAAAATGTAAGGCTCTATATAAGGGCATGATATCTAGGGAGTGTGAATGTGTGCCAAGTAGCGTTAGGGAGTGCCATGCAAACACAAGGGAGGACTAGTTCAAAATTCATGGAAATGAATAGATAGGAATGTGTGATAAGGAGTGTCAATGAGTTTTAGGTGTGCTGAGGGAGTCACAAGGTTATATACTAGGCAGTACCAAGGCATGCTAGAGTGCCAAGGCAAGTTAGGGAGTGGTAGGGTGTAGTAGGGAGTGCCAAATCATGCCAAGGAATGTAGACGTTGTTAACGTGTGCCACATGATGCCAAGGGATTGTTAAATGTGCAAGGTGTTATGACATGTCAAGATGTAAACTATGTTTCTTAGTTGTTTTGTGGCCACAGTTGGATGTGAGCCTTGACTTGATAACTTGTAAATTCTTTAGTGGGATAAGTTAAAATTGGACATGAGTACCCTAATATGAGTTATAGTCAATTATTAGGTGAACAAGGCATAGTTTAGTTGTAGAAATTGTAACTTGGTCAAGTTGTTGTAGTTAAGAAAGGACTTGGTTAGGTTCCCAAGTCCCAAAAAAAGTACAGGTAGTTGTGAGGGCATGATAGCTAAGGAGTGCCATGACATGCCAAGGAATGAAAAGGAATGTTAACATATTCCATACAGTGTCAATGAATACTAAAGAGTGTTAGGGAGTTCCAAGGCATCACAAGGGATAAGTACTAGGTCAAAATGCATGGAAATGAAAGAATAAGAGTGTGTGCCAAGGAGTGTTAGAGAATTCTAGGTGTCCCAAGGACGAACTGTGTGAGGAGAATTTCATAATAGGAATTGTAGGAGGCAAGCCTATGGTTGTGATAAGGGAACGAAAATGTTTTTCCAATGCTTTGGTTGGCTTCCCAAGCTGCAAAAAAGGTAAGGTTATCTATGAGGGCATGCTTACTCTGGAGTGCCAAGGTGTGTTAGGGAATTACAAGAATTTCTAACACATGATAGAGAGCTCCAAGGAAAGTTAGGCATGCTAAGACATGCCAAGAGCTAAGGCCTACCAAGATGTTCTAGGTGCCAGCAGGGTGTGGCATGAATGCATGCTAGGGAGTGTTTGGGCAAGGTGCTAGGGAAACATAAGGGAGTACTAGTTTCAAATTGATGTAAATGAAGTGTTAATGAGCTCCAAGTGTGACAAGGAGGGAGTGACAATATATATTAGAAATTTCCAAGGCATGCTAGAGTGCTAGGAAAGAATACCAAGATGTCCCATGTGCCAAGATGTGCGAATGTGTGCTGAGTGTTAGGGAGTGCTAGGGAAACACAAGGGAGCACTAGGTCAAAATGCATGGAAATGAATGAATAAGAGTATGTGACAGGGAGTATCAACGTGTTCTAGGTGTTCTAAGGAGGGAGTGACATGGTATGCTAGGCATCGCTAAGTCATGCTAGAGTGCGAGAGCAGCATGAAACCAAGATGTGTCAAGTGCCATGGTGTGCCAACACATGTTAGGAAGTGTTAGGGAGCGTTAGGGAAACAGAAGGGAGCACTAGGTAAAAATAATGCATGCAAATGAATGATTAAGATTTTATGAAAAGAAGTGTTAATGAGATCCAGGTGTGCTAAGGAGGAAGTGACAAGGTATGTTAGGGAGTGCTAAGGCATGCTAGAGGTCAGGGAAACATGCGAAGATGTGCCAGGGGCTAGGGTGTGCCAATGCATGCTAGGGAATGTTATGGGCTTCTAGGGAACCACAAGGGAGAACTAGTTTCAAATGCATGTAAATGAATAAATAATAATGTGTGACAGGGAGTGTTAGCAAGTTGTAGGTGTGTCAAGGATCGTTAGGGAGTGCTAGGGAAACACAAGAGAGCACTAGGTCATAATGCATGGAAATGTACGAATAAGAGTGTGTGATAGGGAGTGTTAGCAAGTTACAAGTGTGCTAAGGATGAGTGATAAGGCATGCTTGGAAATGCTAAGAAATTCTAGAGTGTTAGGGTGACATGTGACGAAGGTGTGCCAATGCATGCAAGGAAGTGTTAGATGGTAGTTCCAAGGAAACATAAGGAAGGAGTACGTAAAAGTTCATCGAAATGAAGAAATAAGAGTTTGTGATTGGAAGTGTCAGTGAGTTCTAGGTGTGCTAAGGAGGGAGTGGCAAGGTATGTTAGGTAGTGTTAAGGCATGCTAGAGGCAAGGGAAACATGCTAAGATGTCCTAGGTGCTAGGGCATACCAACATATACCAACGAGTCTTAAGGAGTGCTAGGGAAACAAAAGGGAAAACTAGATCAAAATGAATGGAAATGAATGAATAAGACTTTGTGACTGAGAGTGCTAGTGAGCTCTAGGTGTGCTAAGGAGAAAGTGACAAGGTATGCTAGGTAGTGCCAAGGAATGCTAGAGTTCCATGGCGGCATGCCAAGATCTATCAGGTGCCAGGGTGTTCCAATGCGTGCTAGGGAACGTTAGGGAGTGTCAAGGAAACATAAGGAAACATAAGGAAAAATTAGGTCAAAATGCATGGAAAAGAATGCATAAGAGTGTGTGACAAGCAATGTCAACAAGTTCTAGGTGTGTTATAGGGGGAGTGACAAGGTTATATGCTAGGTTGTTCTAATATATGTTAAACTACCAAGGCATGTAAGGAAGTGCTAGGATGTGCTAGCAAGTGTCAAAGCATGCCAAGGAATGTATGGGATTATAGCACATGCCACATAGTGCCAATGAATTCTATGACATACCAGGTGTTATGGCATGTCAAGGCGTAAACTATGGTTCTTAGTTGTTTTATGACCATGGTTGGATGTGATGATCCTTTTCTTGGTAACTTGTTAAGTGGGATGAGTTTAGATTGGAAATGAGTAGCCTAAGATAAGTTATAGTTAGTTCTTAGGTGAACAAGGCCTATGTTGAATTTCCACAGCATATGAGAATATAGGTTTGGTCTTAAAATATTTGATGCAAACACACTCAAGTGTCACGACACATCTACTTTTCATAACAAAATGTACACAAATATTGGAATCAACTAGTGCACATGAAATTTTTTAACTTTTTCAAGCCCTTCTTCATTATATTATAAACTATAATATAACATACTAGAGCTCTCGTACCAATGATCATGTCCCTTTATAATCATACTGATACAATGAATAAAACTAGGGCCTGGTGTTAGTCCTTTGAAAACCAATATAACTTGAACATGACAATACTTTACCTACTTGTTGATGGTGGCCACAGTTAACCCTTTTAGTCCACATGTCCTAAACACATGTAGCGGGTCATCTTGTGATCCAAGATCTGCTGCTTATAGATGTATTAAATAATTACATGCATAAATTGCAGCTTATACATAGAAATTTAATGTGCACATGAGAGAAGAGGAGAAACACATAAAGCATGAAAGAAGACAACCAAACTTCATAACGGAGTTTGTCTAACTTGGACTACGTCTCTGGGTCCTACTCGATCAATGGGAAGGACTTCATTCATTAATTGGCATGAGAAAGAAGAGTATAAGCATCGGTTACAAAAAAAGGCGTTTTATACCTCCATACTAAAAAATGCCCAAAAAATGTAGAACTCTGATGGAGAAATAGACAACATCATTGCATTCATGGTGTCAAGAAATGCTGAAACCATATAAAAAATTTCAACATCTGAAAAAGTGAAAATTCAGCCCTCCTGCAAAATTCTGCCTCAAACTGCGTGTACTGACTCCTCCCCCTGGGCGCACTGGTGGGCTACGTTTAAATAACAAATAGGTGGCAGATTTCTCAATAAAACAATTTGGTTGAGTTGGTTCGGGATTCAGTTATTACAAAGGAGGTCGGGTGGTCAAACCCTGCCTCCTCCTTTTTTTACATAGCAATTTTCTTTAATTAAAATTTGGGTTGGGTTGGGCCCGCCTTGGGTGGCCTACCCACTGTACCTTCATCCTCTCTAACAGCGCATATCCCTCCTTTAATGGTGTTTTTGGTATGATTGTGGTTAGGTTTGTGCCCAAAGGGCCGACCCACCACCCACTATATATTGAACATGTTGTGGTGTGGGTTGTGGGGTGGTGGGGTCATGGCCGCCCACCCCGTTTTGTTTGTTGTTTGTTCCATGGGAGGGGCCAGGGGTCGTGGCCCACCCCTCCACCATTGTATTTATTGATATGTGGTTATGAGTTGGGGTGGCAGGGTTGGTGGCCTGCCACCCTTATTTTATATATATTTTTCATATATAAAACAAACTGTGCATTTTTGAAAATTTGGTTTTTGACCAAAGGAGTCATTTTAACCAGGCAAGGCCTGCCACCCTTATTTTATATATATTTTTCATATATAAAACAAACTGTGCATTTTGAAATTTTGGTTTTTGACCAAAGGAGTCATTTTAACCAGGCAACGATTTCACCTAGAATCTGGCTAGAGTTGGCTAGATTCCATCTGCCAAAAAAATTCCAAATTTTGCCTTCATTAATCCTGTCTAGTCATCAAAATTCAACCCAACTTTGATTGCCTCTATCTCCTTCATCCAGACTCGGATTGGAGTTTTGTTCACACCATTGGAATCAGGGCGATGAGCACTTCGATCTGAAGTCAAGTTCATCGTCTTTCAACCACTTTGAATTTTGAGCCTTCTCCATGCCACTAGTGTCTGGAGATCCACCTCGATTAATCCTCCCTACTGAGGATATTTTGGACCCCAAAAGAATTTACACTTAGCACATTATTTGTGTCCTTTCAACCCACACTTTTGATCACATGCATGTAAAACTAGTAGATTATTTTTTTTTTAATCGTGCACACCACACATGACTTAACAACCCTTCCTTGCCAAGAGTTTATGGCACACACTCCTTGGCCAAGGATTACATAAAAAGTAATCAATACCGCAATTACTAATAAAGAAAGGCCAAAATATCATCGTTGCATTTTGAAGTGATAGGAAACACACCGTCACTTTTACATTTACTTGCAACATATGATTTACCATGATTCTTTTTCCTCCAAACTTTGAGTGTTGCCTTGGGCTGCTTTCACTTAGTGTTGCTTTGATAAGTGTTTATGGGGCCCTCACTATCACTGGACAGTGCGGAGGGAATTTCATCATCTGTTGTTGGCTAGTTACTACCAGTGTTAGAGCTTTCTTCCATTTCCTTTCTGGTGTATCCTAGTCCTGCACGATATGGCAATTCCTCAACTTTGATGGGGTTTATGATGCCTTAGACTTTCATGCCGAGGCCCTTTCCCTGATACCCCATCTTCTTCAATAGTTTGTATCTGATCCATGTAGTATGTTTTTCAAAAGTAATGAATTCCTCATCATGAAAATTATATGAAATCGAGGAATCACTTTTTAGCTATGTATAGCAATGTTGCAGCTTTTCCAAGGCCTCATCCTTGGCTTGGAACTTATGTAGTAATATTTGGTTTTCTTCCCTTGCCTCCTATAGAAGCCTCCTTAGCTCAAAATTCTCTACTTGGATGCGTAGGTCGATCTCATCAAGTTCTTGAAATCCTGCTGCAGGGAGAGCCCTTTTTGTTATGTCCGCTGAAATCCTTAATTCATGGTCGGAATCAGACTCGAAATCTATGGGTCTTCCTGCCACAATCCCAAGGGCTACAAACTTTGATTCATCACTGGAATCGGACCCCAAGTCAATGGGCCTACCTCGTGAAAATCATGCAGCTACAACCTTCTCATCTTCCTCTAACTCAAAATCTTGGTTTTGTTGCACAGTGGTGATGACCTTCTGCTTCCCCTTTTTGTCATTCCTTTCAAGTCACAGCTCAAGGTGAAAATTCCAACAATTTTCTTCATCATGCCCCTCATTCTCACAATGTGTACAAGAGGGCTTTGCTCCCCTTGTCTTGGCTATTGTGGCTCTCTTTGGATGGGCATCCCATTCAGGTGTTCCCCTGTTTTCCATCTGAATGGCATTTACACCAGCCAAGTCAATGATAGTAGGCTCAAACAATAATAATTAATGTCTAATGTAACTATGTAATGATTGAATAGACATTGTTACTTCTTTAGGTGAGTCAAGTGCAATGCCCAAATTAAGTGCTTGTTTTCTGAACTCCTCGATAAAGCTTTAAACATCCTAACCTCTGCCTTGCCTTAAGTATTGCCTATCCATTAAGTTTTTTCTCTTATAACCAAAGGGATAAAATTGTTCCTTTAATGCGTAAATGAAACTAGGCCATGAGGAAAGAATATTAACCACACTCTTACTGCTTCACAATTTTCTCTCCCACTAGATGAGAGTGGTGCCACTCAGTCGAAGAGAGGTCAACTGAATATTTGCCTCATCCTCTTCGATTTTTTGAATCCTAGCGTAGATTTTAATATCCATAATCTAGTTATCAATCTTTTCTTCATTACTTTCACCGTTATACATGGGAAGATGAAATTTGAAATCTAATTTAAATAAAGGTTTCTTAGATGCAACCCTTGAATTTATACGATGATGATGATGAGAGGAAGAAGAGCTTTCACTCATGGAAGGAGAAGGAGGGGGTTCTTCTCCACCATTTCCATGCACTGAACCTTTTTCTTCTAGATTTCTCTCTTCTTCTTTCTCCAGCCTTGAAAGCAACTGACCAACATTTTCTGTGATTATATAGAAGGTTTTGCTGAAATTGCACTCTTCTTCAAGACGTGCCTCTTCATCTGCCATGTTTCTCCTTCGAAGTGCACACCCCGCTTCGAGATTGAAAGACTTTAGTTTCTCTTCACTTCTTCAGAGCTTATTTCTTGTTAGCATACAAACATGCAATTCACATCTAGAAAGATCTACTCTGATACCACTTGATCCAAGATCTTTTGCTTATATATGTATTAAAGAATTGCATGCATAAATTCTAGCTTAAACATAGAAATTTAATGTGAACCTGAGAGAAGAGGAGAAACACATAAAGCATGAAAGAAGACGAAAATACTTGATAACATATTTTTTCTGACTTGGACTACATCTCCAAGCCCTGCTTGATCAATGGGGAGGCCTTCATTCATTAAGTGGCATGAGAAAGAATACTACAAGCATCAGTTACAAAAAAGGAGTTTTATACCTCCATACTGAAAAATGGCCAAAAAATGTAGAACACTAATGGAGAAATGGACAATGCCATTGCGTTTGTGGCATCGAGAAATGTTGAAACCATATAAAATTTGTCGAAATCTAACAAAGTGAAAATTCGGCCCTCCTGCAAAATTTTGCCTCGAACTATGTGTACTTCCTCCTCCCCCTGGGCACACCGGTGTGATGCATTTAAATAAAAAATAGGTGGCATATTTCTCAATAAAATAATTTGGCTCAGTTGGTTCATGATTTGGTTATTACGTAGGAGGTCAGGCAGTCAAACCCCACCTACTCCTTTTTTTACATAGCAATTTTCTTTAATTAAAATCTGGGTTGGGTTGGGCCTGCCTTGGGCGTCCCGCCCACTGTACCTTCCTCCTCTCCAATGGCTTGTATCCCTCCTTTAATGGCGGTTGTGGTATGTTTGTGGTTGGGTTTGTGCCCCAAGAGCTGGCCCACCACTCACTATATATTGAACATGCAGTGATGTGGGTTGTGGGGTGTCGGGGTCACAGTTGTCCAAGTCGTTTTGTTTGTTGTTTGTTCCTTGGGAGGGGTCGGTAGTCATGGCTCACCCCTCCACCAATGTATTTATTATTATGTGGTTATGAGATGGGGTGGTGGGGTTGATGGCCCACCACCCTTTTCTTATATATATTTTTTCTCATATATAAAACAAACTACACATTTTTGAAAACTCAGTTTTTGATAGAGGGAGTTGTTTTAACTAGGTAATGGTTTTTCCTGGAATTTAGCTGGAGTTGGCCAGATTTCGTCCAGCAGAAAAAGTCCAAATTGTGCCTTCATTAATCCTATCGAGTCATCAAAATTCAACCCAACTTTTACTACCTCTATCTCCTTTGTCTAGACTCGAATTGGAGTGTCATTCACACGTTGGAATCAGGGCGACGACCACTTCGATATGATGTCAATTTCATTATCTTTCTGCTACTTTGAATTTTGAACCTTTTCCATGCCACTAGTTTCTGGAGATCCACTTGAACCATCTTGCCTCCCATTCAACAACTCCTCAATCTACCTTTATCAATGAACTCAACTCCTTTAGGTTAGTGAACTTGGCTCAACAATCATTTCCCTCTAGCTACCTCATTTTTCCTTCAAGGTATACAACACTTAGGGTCTTCGATCGGTTGTTCATAACTTTGTTTGTGAATACCTCTTTGACCTACCCAGTACTTTTTCCATATTTCTGCTCCAAGATGACAAGTCTAGGGCTATGGAGGTTTCCCTTCTTCTCACTAACTCAATCTTTTACAATATAGTGAACTATGGCTAGTTGGCTAGCCTAGTTGACTGCTACTTTAGTCTTTCAAAGTTTGCACATCCTTAGGCCTAATATACCTACCCTTCTACTAGTCTTGTTGTGCTTCACAAGTGTAGAACTTAGGGATATTCTTTGAAATTCACCTAACAACCCTCTAACTATACTTGGACTTCCATCAATTTACCCAACCATAGTCAATTCTTTTACTGATCTAGGGCCCACAACACTACCCTTAACTAGGGCTCTTCAAATCTTCCACCTAATAGTGAATTGAGCCCTCTCAAAATAATTATTCTTGTATACCAATTTATTTGTTGTCCAATCTATGAAAAAATATGAACTACTCCTCTTATCATCCTTCTAAAAATTTGTAGATGAATAAATTAGGGTCACAAATCATCCACTAACTGTCCATTGACTAACTGTTAATAGGCTGCTTTAGATCTCTGTACAAAAATCTATGGAGATTCCACTAAAATCAACTCCTCTTCATGTCAATCCATTCCTCATATGGCACATTTCTTCTGCTCAAATTTCTACTTTCCTTCCACCCTCATTTTGATCTGTTGTCTCCACATATATTTATGCAAACCATCTTCCATATTAGTGGTCTTTATTGCAAATATAAACCTCAATCTAAGGGTCACAACGCCTCTTCTTATATGAATATTTGTCACAAGCTTAAGGGAATACCTTATGGATTGAACATGCTAGGAAACCGCCCTATGTAGGGCGTTATAATTTTGTTTTAATTTCTTTAGAAAAAACCCTATCCACCCACACAAAAAACAACAACTCTTTACTCCATAGGAGACTCTCCCTAGCTCATATAGATCCATATATTTTGGCATTTCTTTGGTTGAATCTTGACATGAACTTCAAATTTATACAACCCTCAAAATATTGTTACCTCAGTCAATATTACACCTATGGCTACTTTTGTTTCGGCCCTAAATTCTAGTGTAGGCCCTCCTCCATTTGTGTTGGTCTTTATCACAGACCTTGTGGCCTACTAACCACCACAAGCTAGGGTCTCAACCCTATCTACTATTTCATAATTTGATGTGATGTTCACATAGAAATACCATTGAAATCAGATGCCCAAATTTTCATGAGCCACCTCTCTTGAGCTCAATCTTCCAAAAGAGAACCAATAGTATGCCATCCTACCTCCTAGCTTGAACCAATAAAGGTATGTGACATTCTTGTGAACCCTCACATGATGATCTTTCTCTTGGTGGATGATCATGGCGTCCCTTTAGCAACCCTCACTCAACCCTCTAACTCAACCTCCTTTAGGTCTACATCTATCCCGGACTCCTTGATCAAATGAGCTCCTTCTCACTTGATGTTGTTTCCTTCATACCAAGGCCTCCTTAAATAGGTTTTCATAGCTAGGCCTCTTAGGAATCCTCTATAACTTACCGGTTTTATCCACTTATACCTTAGGAAATATTAATTTCCCTTTTTATTTTTCGTTTATATTTTAAAACCCATCCTGGGTTCAAAACCCATTCATTTGGGTTCTTGCCCACAAAGCCTTTTGTGACCAAATTCACACAAACCCATCTAACTAGGATTTTGGAGTACCTCCCAAACTATAGAATTCAAAAACATAGTCTAGTTGTAGTAATGATAAATTGGTCAAGCTCTTGTAGTCAAGTAAGTGCCAGGTTTGGCTCCCAAGTTGCAAATTAAGTAGTTGTGAGGGCATGATATTTAGGGAGGGTCAAGGCATGTCAAGGAATGAAAAGGTGTGCTAACACATGTCGGACAATGTCAGTGCACGTTGACGAGTGTTAGGGAGTGTCAAGACATCACAAGAAAGAACTAGGTCAAAATGCATGGAAATGAACAAATAAGAGTGTGTGCCGGGGAGTGTTAGTGAATTCAAGTGTGCTAAGGACAAAGTTTGTTAGGAAAAGTTGATAATAGGATTTGCAGGAGGCAAGCCTACAGTTATGATCAGGGGCTCGAAAAAGGAGTTTTAGACAAGGGGATACTTTGTGCTAGGAACAACATTGTTTTTCCTTTAGTTATTATTTTTATATTACGAGTGGCACAGTTTGGTCGAATTCTCATGTATTAAACTATTTTAGACAATTGCATTTAGTAGATTATTGAGTTTAAGTGTTGGGGCACTTAGCTTGTGCCAATTTATATCTTGTGTGTCTTGTGCATATTTTGGTTCTTGCAAACTCACAATTAATGTTGTACTAATTTTATGAACTAGACATACATGTGAAATATTTCCTGTGTAAGTTATGTTTCTTATTTATTTTATGGCCATGGCTATATGTGATCCTTGTCTTGGCAAGTTCTTAAATGGGACAAGTTGATCTTGGATAGGAGTGGCGTAAGATGATTTATAGGAAGTTCTTAGGTGAACAAGGCACAATCTACTTGTAGTAGGCCATTGCCACATGAACTGCAGTAGCTAAGGACTTGATTTTATTCCCAAGTCTTGAAAAAATGTAAGGCTAGTTGTGAAGAAATTAGCTATAAGGTGTGCTAGGGAATGATAACATGTGCTAGATAGGCCAAAGACATGTCAAATATTCTAATATGTGCCAAGTGCTAAGGTATCTCAATATGTGCAAGCGTGCGACAATACATGCTAGGGATTTTCAAGGGAACAAAAGGGAGAAAAAATTTAAACTACAAGGAAATGAACACATAAGAGGGTTAATAAGTCATCAATTTACCTTTTCCAAGAGGGGTGTGCTAGGAACACCAACACTAGGTTCCAATAGGTGTCAAGTGCCAAGTGTTAGTGCATTCTAAGTGCCAAATATTTCTCTATTACTTCTCATCTACTTTCCAATAATTTATCTCAAATAACTTTAATATTAAACCATGCCAAAGAATACCAAGGCATCTCAATGAACACTAGACATGCTAAGACTTTCCAAGTGCCAACATGTGCCAAGTGCCAATGTGCATTATAAAGTGATATACATGTTATAAAGTGGAAGGGCATGTCAAAGAGTGCTAAGGTGTGCTAGAGAGTGCTAATAAATGTTGATGGGTGTTAGGGAGTACTAGGGAAACAAAACGGAGCACTAGGTCAAAATTCATTGAAGTGAATGAATATGAGGGTGCGCTGGGGAGTGTGAATGAGTGTTAACTGACATGTCAAGGAGGGAGTGATAGGGTATGCTAAGCACTAGTAAGGCATGCTAGTGAATATCATGGCATGTCAAGAACTTCCAATGTGTGCTAGGGAGTCCCAGTGTGTGTTAACATGTGCCAAATAGTGCTAGGGCATGTCAAGACATGCCATATGCTAAGGCATGCTAAGATGTGGAAGGTGCCAGGGTATACCAATATGTGGCAAGGAGTGTCAAGGAACCAAAATGAAGAACCAAGCTAAAATGAAAGGAAATGAACACATAAGAGGGCTAATAAGTCATGACTTTACCTTTTTCAAAAGATGCATGCTAGGCACACTAATAATAGGTTCCAACACATGCCAAGTTCCAATGTGTTCCAAGTGGTAATGTATGGTAATGCATGCCAAAGTATTCCAAGGCATGCTAGGGACTACACGGCATGACAACACATTCTAGGAGAGTTTTATGCTATTCTAGGGCTTGCCAACATGTGCTTGGGTTTCATAGTCATGGCAAGATGTTCAAGGTACAAATATGTTCCAAGACATGCGAGGTGCCAAGGTGTTACGCAACTAGCTCACAAAGAAGAAGACGAGATAGATCAATGACTTCAAAATTAGCCTCTTTGAGGGGGAAACCTCCTTTACATTACAAAAATGAACAATTCTTAGATGATACAAATGACAAGACCTCCTTTCTATATAAAGGAGTCTAAGGGGTCACAATATAATTAGAGCCTACAAAACAATAATATTGTAAGGGAACAACAATAACAATAGTGGGCCTCTATGGGGAACAATAATAAAAATATGTGGATTACATGGGTACAACAATACAATAATGGGGTTGCACTAAAACCAATAAGGGGCTACACTAGTAGTATAGGGACCTAACATGCCCCTCTCCTTAAAAAAAGTGTTGTCCTCAACACTTGAGTAGTTTTGGATGCTTCTGTATAAAATTTTCATCCTCCCATGTGGAATCTTCAGTGGATACGTTCTTTCACTTGATGAGATACCCTGAAATTGATAGATTTTGTAGTTGTCAAGTTCTTGGTTCCATGATTGCTTCAGGTTTCAATATGGTTTTTACTTCCTTGTTAAGTTCAGAAAATATTGTTTAAACTAGGAGCTTGTCGCCTATAACCTTCTTTAAGCATGAAACATGGAAAACTGTGTGCACTCGAAAAGATGAAGGAAGCTCCAATTTGTATGCCATAGTACCAATCTTTTGCAACACCTTGTAAGGACCATAGTTCTTTGGTGATAATTTATTATTATTCTTAGCTTGCTTAAGGGACATTTGTTTGTATGGTTATATCCGTAAAAATACCTAGTCAACTACATCAAAATTTCTTTCGTTGCGATGTTGATTTTTCTGTTGTTTCTTTCGATTCTATGCCGAAGTGAGGTTATCCTTTAATAGTAGGAGAAATTGTTGTTTATGCTCGATGTCATCTTCCACTGCATGAACCTTAGAATGATTTTCCAAGAATTTATGGAGATATGGAGAAATAGATGATTTCGATGTTTGAACCTCTAGTGAACATATCACGCCCCATTTTTCCTTCTTTAGAAGCTTTTTCATGCCATTAGAGATGATTATATTTCCTTTTTTCCCTAAGATATCCCTTAATTCTACTTCATTTCCTTCTAAAAAAAAATCAAGAAAAGTTCTTGAAAATTAAAAGCTATCATACCCAAATATTGTAACCATTGGACTCCTAGTACAACATCAACACCACCCAATTGAATGGAAAGTATTGGACTATTCAACACATACTCTCCCATGGATAGCTTGATATTATGGCACTTTCTAGAGAAATTTATGGTTCCTCCATTTGCAACCATCACTTGACACTTTGGTGCTAGATATAGGAAGAAATTCAATTCCTTGGCTATCTTACAATGAATAAAATTATGGCTACTACTGGAATAAATCAACATTATTACTTTTTCTTCTTGATATTTCCTTCTATATTGAGAGTTTCAGGATTGGTAATTCATGTCAATGCATTACAAGATATGGTCAGATTCATTTCTTCTTTCTCTGGGGTTGGTTCCTATTGTATATCCTCTTCTTTTGATGTTTTTTGTTCCTTTTCTTCCTCCTCTTCCCAATCTATGTAAATTAGTTTCTTCTCAGCACACTTATGACCTTTAGTGTGTTTGCTATCACAAATGTAACAAAGCCATTTTTCTTTTTTTTCTTCCAATATTTTTGGTGTTGACCTTGTAGGTTGTGGAAGGCTACAAACAACAACACTTCCATATCTATAGTTATGAGTGGTAGCCTTCCTTGTTGCCATAATTTTGCTTTCAATTTTCCTTGCCAACCTAAATTCCTTCTCCAATGAATCAAGTTCCCCAAAGAAAAACCTGATGTCGGATGTTATCCTTTAAAGTCCCTATGAAGACTTAAATCATATGCCTCTCCAGAATATCATTACCCTTATATTCAATTTTTAGAAGTCCTCTATGTGCTCTGTCATTAAACCATTTTGTTTGAGATTTATCAATTGGATAAAGAAGGTGTTTCTCTTTGTATCCCCATAATGTGCTATCATTTCCTCCATGAAAATTGACCAAATGACAATTTGTTTACCATAGCAAAGCCATCTATACCATACAAACTAATTGTGTTCTAAATATAAAGTTGCAATACGTACCTTTTGTGTGTTTTTCAGATTATGGAGATGAAAATATTGCTCCATATGTAGTATCCATGTTACAGGATCCTTGCCATCAAAATTCATCATATTGATCTTTGGAATATGGTGGTTCTTCAATTGAATTTTATATTCTATGTAATCATCATTAACATTTCTTTTGTTCTCATAATGATTTTCCTCTACTACCTTTTCGTCATTAGGAATCCTTTCTTGTAGCAACTTTGTCCAACCTTCCTTCAAACATTCCATGTCTTTCTTCAAATCTTCCATGTTACCTTTCAATTTTTCTTCTATACCATTGATCTTAGCTTCTATGCCATAGAAAAAGCCATTTATCTTAGCTTTGATTATGTTCTTCAAACCATCCATCTTAGCTTTTGTTAATTTTTGTGAGAGTAAAATTTGTTGCACTTGGTGTCATAATTTTGGTATGTCATGTTGCATTTCTTTCTCTTGTTCATGTGTCATGGTAGAGATCCTGGGTTGCTTACTAGTTGTTCCAATTTTCTTTGTTTTGGAAATAAAATAATGATTATTATGCTTCAGTATGCCCTTTGAATGACTCCAAACTAAATTTTCAAACAAAACTTATGCAAATTTTAAAAACTACACACCTTTTTTTTTCGCTTTATAGGAGCTCGATATTGAATCTATTTTTTCTCCGTAATTTAGGATCTCCAAGGTAAAACATTTCATCTTGTGGTAGCCTGTTGAGTCATATTTCCAACCCCATAGTTCTTACCAAAGTTGGATTCTTAAGTAAAGAGTTATGCCCAATCTCCCATGATGACCCAATTATAGACTAGTTCAATAGATCTAACTTGTATGGAGTGCCACATGTCATTGTTTCTACCTTCTTCCCTGAAATTGATATCCAACAAAACTAAATTTTTTCCTCTTTCTATTTATTCTTACGCAATTCAAATTCGATACTTAGAGAGAAAGTTATGATGATTTTCCCTAGGTCACTTGTTTGAGATGGAATTATGGAGCTTACAAAAACCCTAACTTCCTCAGATCATATCTCCGAAAATATAACGAGAAAAGCTTTGAAATTTGGACATGAATTTAATCAAAATTTTGGTTCCATGTGGTTTCAATTTTATCTTCTGACGCTTCGTATAAATTTTTTTATAGCGAAAATGTCGTGATGACCTTTTTGAAGCAGCTAAACCCTAGAATCTGAAGCTATGATACCAAATGTTATGCAACCTGCTCACAAAATAGAAGAAGCGATAGATCAACAGATTCAAAATTAGCCTCTTAGAGGTTGAAAATTCCTTTAAATTACACAAATGAATAGTTATTGGATGATATAAATGACAAGACCTTCTTTCTATATATAGGAGTCTAAGGGGTCACAATATAATCAGAGCATACATAACAATAATACTATAAGGGGACAGCAATAACAATATTCGGGCTCTATGGGGAACAATAATAACAATATGGGGACTACATGGGTACAAAAATACAATAAGGGGGTTAAATTGATAACAGTAAGGGGCTACACTAGTAGTATAGGGACCTAACACAAGGAATGCTAGTGTGTGCCAAAGCATGTTAAGGTGTGCCAAGAGTGATGAGGAGTGATAGGTCTCTCTCATTAATAGAGTTCATAAAGCTTGATTATGTTTTCAATAATATAGTTCCTACAAACATTAGTGTAACTTTATCTAAAGGGAGTTTGTTAGATAATAAACCTAATAGAGATGAATCATGTGTTGACTCATAGGAAAGTTATATTATCATTACTTGAGGGAATTGATACAGACTAATTACTTCTTAACATAATAAATGCATCTAACCACTATGGCCTTGGACACGTAATGAAAAATACTCCACAACAATGGTATTAAATTGTTACCTTTTGACAAAAAATATAGTAACATGCACATAGTATCATCAAAAACTCATTGGAATGATCAATGATGATGATTACTATTTTACTATCACCAAGAGTAACCAAAAAGAGCATTGGTGAGGGTCAATAAAAGATCGTCACTATAAGTGTCACCAAAGAGAGAATTTGTATAGGGCCTTCAACAACCCTCACCAAAAGTGTCACTAAAAATGGTTTTGGTGAAAAGCCTTAAAGGACTGCCACCATATGCAACATTGGTGATAGACATTAAAGGTCTGTCACAGGCATGACTCTCACCAATGAGATTTTTTGTTGTAGTGATCTTTGCAACGTATTGTGTTAGAAAGAAAAAGACAAACAACTTGAAATGTATGTTCATGAAAAGTAGATTCACCCCCATCATTCAGCTAAAATTCGGACAAGTTATGAATAACTTCTACAGGGATGGTACAATTAAGCTCTGTAGAAAAACATCTCAGATTATGATTTGGGGAGAAGCCACTTTACTTAAGAGATTCAAACTAGACTCAACAGGAACAACCAATCATTTGTCCCTCCTAGTGCCATTTTGTTGATGGTGATGGAAATTTGTCAACCAAGGGATCTCACTGATATGAAGTCCCAATCAGGATTCACACCATTTGGTGTAGGAGTTTCATATGGTATAAAGGCTAAGCTTCCAAATCCTTAAATAGTTCCCTTGGCTCTAGCTATCACCACAAGAGGGTGATGCAATGGTGTATTTGAAAAGCAAGGGTGGTGTGCCTGGTGAGTGTGCAGTTGCAACTGTGTCAACGTTCTTCTACTATGAAGGGGAGAGAAAAAGTGAGCCTCCAAGTGAGAGGTAATAGTACCACCTAGGAAGAGACACACATGAAACATAAATCTTCACCCAACATCCAGCGATATAGTCAACATCAAATGTGATAGTTGTCAAAGACAACATTAAGGAAATATTTGTCTATTATCTCATGGAATAGTCCACAAGGATGGGACAAAGATAACAACCATTACAACATATTCTCAATAAGGTAAGCACTAAAACAACCGAAGTAGTTCAACTATCTTAGAACATGTGAAAGAAAACATGAAATATAAATGTTCACATAATAGTCTTACAAGCATTCATTGTCCATGCATGAAGAATGTTTTGTCCTTGAAAGGCTTCTATTATTAAGCAAAAGTTCCAAGGCACCTGTTTACAATTTACATCACTAGCCCCAATAGTGGCACATTGGAGCCACTCTTTTCTCCTCAAAGAACTAGTTGATCTATCTAATGCCTTGCGGGAGGAGCCAAGGTGAAAATTCCATTTCTCGTACAATGAGGGGGTATATATAAACAAAAAGGTGATGCTTCATCTTTGTGACTCTTTGATTACCCTCATGACTATTCAACTTCCTATGACTTTTCAACTTACTTGACTCTCCATATTCATGTGTGTCCTTTGGACTTCCACTTTAAAATACATTTGAATATAATGTATATGGTCCATAATAGTGATGTGGCATATGATCACACATGACATGACATGATGTGACACTACTAGCATGGACTACTTGGTGATGTGGAAATGTCAAGTCAGTGTTGTTGTTGTTAATGATTTCTGCTTGAGAATACTCTTGCTTCCCACCTCCTCATGGCTTGGTGATTAGAATATTCAATGATCTCAAGTATTAGGTTGTCGTCATGAGTTCATGTCCTTTTTCCTTAATGGATTAGAAAGCATGATTAGCTAAAAGAATTTCCTTTGAATGTATTCCTCCTTCATTTCCTTCTTCATAATCCCACTAGGATGCTATATTTTCAATTCATTGATGACTAGATGTCATTAGCCCGAAAAAATCCTAGCCTAAGATGGTGCATTTTGGTCCAGGGTTTGAGTCATAACTGAGTTAGAAGCTGCAAAGGGAGGCTTAGTGATTTCACATTGCAAAGTCCTAGTAGCCAGGATTGAGGCTTGAGGCCTAGAATTGCGTACTGCATAGTTCAGGTTTGGCTAAGAGGTTGTCTTCTGCACAGTTTTGGAGATCAATGAGTCTGGATGAAGGAGTGGCCATTGTATAATATTTATGCAAAGTTATGGAGGGGAAGGATTACTGAATTCTACACATTTCTGGGAGACACTGGATCAGGATGAGGGGAGGAGCACTGAAGGCAACTTATGTGCAATTCTGAAAGTGAAGATTGGCTTAAAATCTTGAGTAATTCTCGAAGGGAAGGTTGGTATTGGGTTTAGGAATTGTGCAATGTAGAAGTCCTGGGGGAAAATAACTATTCATTGTCCATATATATGGGTCAAGTTCACAACTTGTTGACTGGAACTACACAACATGTAGTCTAGGTAGGTTGGGTGAAGCCAAATTAAAGGGACGAGGAGCTTCTTCGGAAAAGGCTAAGTGTTGGATTAGTGAGATTGATAGTTGAATCAATGAAGCTTTGACTGTGTCCTAACACTTAGAATACTTAATGATTCAACAACATTGATCACCCATGACACATGAACAACACTTTCACTTGCGTGTGACCGCTTCATGACCAGCTATGACAAGTGCAACACCTAAGATGGACTTTATGATGATCAAGATGACACTTGGGCAACAATGATCAAAACTTTGTGAATGAGTGCAACAAGAATTTACATGATTAGGAAAAATCATAAAGACAAATATGAGCCCTTGGAACCACTAGAATGAGCTTATGCATAAAGTACGACATCCACCATGAAAAAAGACAACATCTTTCCTATCTTATGAAAGGGAGCAAAACACTTAGTGAAAACACATGGAATGACTTCTTGTGTTAACGACCATGCATGTAATTGAAGACATAATGATATTAAAATGATAAGCTATCCTTCATACTACACTAAGAGGTGCATTTCAACTTCATGAAATATATGCTTTTCTTTTTGTACCTACCCTCCAAAGGGTTATGAATCAGATGGAGCATGCGGTCTTGATCTATGATCTTCTATCATACCCCAAGTTTCCTTGGTATTATTATTTGATGATTATCTTTTATCCTCAAATCCTAAGTGTCAGTTAATATGTCCTCTTTCTTCATCTCCTTCTTCATCATCTTCCCATAGTGTAAGAGAGTACTTGGGTCTGCAACTTACTCATGACAAGACGACATCAGTCTAAAAATGCCTAGCGAGATATAAATAAGATGCATTCATGAACTGGGTTGGGACTGAGTGACTGGTAAGGGGAGAAGGCCTAGTGACTGTCCAATTGCACAGTTCTAATAGCCAAGGGTCAAACTTGATCATTGATACTGCGTAGTGCACAATTCATGGAAGATTGAGGGAAATTTCTACACAGTGTTCACAGAGGGAAAAAATTGTGCAGTTCCCACTGAGGGACATAATTGCATAATTCAAACATGCAGTGAATGTTGTAGGATGGGGAACTGAGAAGAAAAATAGTGCAGTTTCAAGAGGAAAGGGGGACTGGGTAGCTAAGACAGGCAAGGGACAAAAGTGTGCAGTTTTGGAAGGCAGTGAGCTCTAGCTGAGGGGAGGACATTGGAGGAAGCATCTGTGTAGTTTTGGAGGCCAAGAGAGGCTCAGATTTCTACACATTGTGTAGTTCCAGCAGGCAAGGAAAAAAATTAAGGGTTGCAGATGTGAAGTGCACAGTTTAGGAAGGATGGCTAAGGCTAGGTTGCTAGGAATCCTTTTGAATTTGGCTAAGTGTGGGATTAGTGGAACCGATGTGAAAAATGATAAAAATTGAATGTGACCACACACTTGGATACTTATTGATACAAAATAGATCATCCATAACATATGGAACAACTTCATTTAATGCAACATCCTTTGTTGAAACTTACGACAAGTGTGGCCCCGTCGATAGACTTTGTAAGGATAATGGTGACACTTGTGTAATGGTGCAAGAAACTTTGGAAATGAGTGTGAAACATGTCTATATGATGAGAACAACTCATCTTCACGAATATCTCCCGTTGAAGCAAAACAAAACTCCCCTTTGCATGAAAAGTGATAATTCCCATGCCCGAAGATGACACTTGCCATATAAATATATAAGCGAGAATGACACAATATCCAAGAAGGGACCTTGAAATCATCAATTGATCAATAATAGGCTAAGGAATTTTCGATTGCAGGATCCATAGTAGGCTCCAAAATTTGAGTGTAGGCCAAAATTTTGGAGAGTGTTGCAGTCGCTACAACACTAATGTATGGATCTATTGCACTGTTTCTAGGCTTTTGGCATGATGGAAATAGCTCAATGATGAGGATGGGTGTACTCTAGCATGTCATGTACTATGTACGCCACATGGAGAGTTGGCTAGTGTGGCAATATTATTAAAATGAAAAGCTTCAAATGTTCACAACTTTTGATACAAACATCAAACTGTGACAAAACTTATATTGTCAGAAACCTCTCAGTGAGCCTAGTCCAACGGTAATATCATAATTTATTCTTAGAAATTTTAAATTTAACACCTCCCATTTAGCTTGGAATACTCCAAGGGGGCAGGAGGGAGTGTTATAATGTGGCATTAGAGCACCCAAGTTCAGCACTCTTGCTGGATGGGCCTATAAGGATAATTTTTAAACTATGTTACAAGGTTTAGTAATTTATAGTCATTGTTGTTGTGTGCAAGGGTGTACTACTTGTAACATTTTTTATTATGGAATGCATGTATCAATTTTTATACGATTTTTAGTTTCTAATGGTTATACTAATTTGAAATTTGGTTTTACAGATAGCTTCAATGCCATGTGTTTATGGCATATTTTCCAAGGAGGTAATGATAATTTTTATATGTATTATAGATTGGCTAATGATTATATGTGTATGATAGCACATAAAAAGACACCAAGGAACAAGAAAGAACAAGGAATGAGTGACAAAATGATGCAATATAGCACCTACAGATCTCAGCATGGTCCAAAGGAAAAGTTAGCTAAAAAAAGAAGAGAGGAAGGCTCTCCTGACTAGACCGAGACCCATAGAATTTTAAGACTTGAGCTAAAAAGTTGCAAGGATGAAAATTAGAAGATTGTCAGTGCTTAGGAAAAATAGGCAGAAGTGAATGCAATCATACTGCAAAGTCTATTGAATTTTCAAATGCAGAAACAACACGAGTCAGGTGCTAACTACAAGTTTAGAAAGAGCTCATCTGAACTTAGAAAGCATGAATGGAAGATTAATGGAGTTGAAGGCAACAAGTCTGATAAAATACATAGTCAGGAGAGTGAGCATACAGTGAGAGGTGTAACACCATTGAGTACTCCAAAGAGGGGTGAAAGAAACCATGAGTATCTATCTAGTGCTACAACTAGAAGATAATATCAATACAAAAGAATAGAAAATGACTTCATGCCCGAAGAGTTTAAGAAGGAAAATCCTGCTACATTTGATGGAGAGGTGTAGAAAATTGACGAAGTAGAGGCAAGGCTACTAGGAATGAAGAATTAATTTAGGGTTCATAATTAATCATAAAATATGAAAGTAAGAGTAGCCATTTTCAGCATAAGGAGAAAGGTTGATATCACGTGGGAAGTATTTAAGGAATGTAAAAGATATCAGAAAGAAAGAATTATCCTAGAAGATATTTGAGAGATATTTCAAGGAAAAGCACCTATCTTAAAGGTACTATGACATCAAGGCTAAGGATTTTATGAGCACAAATTAAGGTATTTTTCAACTAATGAATATATAAATGGCATTTTTGGAGCTATTAAGGTATGTGCCTTACCTCAAGAATGAGAAAGAAAACATCAAGTTGTACCTCAGTGGGATACCATAGGCGTTTTCAGACAAGATAGAATTTGATGAGACTATAACATCAAAGGATGCCATCAGGGAGATGAGGTATTTTTATAAACAAACTGAGCACAAGTTTAATTTCAAAATTGATTGGAGAATTAAGGGAAATCCTAGCTTTAAATGGAAGGGATAAAAGTCTAAAGGATACCAACCAGGAAGATAAAGTACAAAAAATTCTACTATTGTCAAGGGAAAGTTTCAATAGAATACTACTACTACTGATAAAGATCGATTCATAAGGCCTCTAAGAGAAGAAGCTAAGATTATCAAAGGAGGACTTATGTAGTGTTGGACTTGTGGAGAGAATCACCAGTCGAGAAATTGTTTGCAATAAAAATGGAATGGTCTAAGGCTATACAATGTGGAAGAAGCAAAGTGTGCCATGGATTTATGCTACATTGGACAATAGGCAAGTAGGCCAACAAGATATAGTAATCCAAATGGAAGATATTTTCATCAGTCAACCTATTGCAATTTTAATTGACCTAAGTTCTAATTTCAGTTATATCATCCCAAAATTTGTAGATAAATGTAATTTTCCAAAGAAATCCCATACATAATCATGGTTGGTTCAACTAGCCACAAGAACAAAAGGCAGGTGTCAAACATTGCAAAGTCATGCACGGTGGAAATTGATGGTATGACCACCACAACAACACTAAATTTATTACCATTGAGATCTTATGGTGCTTTAATTAGTATGGAATGGTTAGCAGCACATAGAACCAATGTTGACTATTATAGTAAAGCACTAAAATTCCCCAGTTATGTTGGAGAGAAGATAACGCTACAAGGTATAAAGAGACTAATCCCACTCGGGAAAATAACCACAATTCAAGTAAAAGGATGGTACATAATGGGTTGTGCATTGTATGTTATTTGCATGATTAAGGAATTGGAAGGAAGTGTGGATCCATTTTAAAGCCATCCTATGATAAAATAATTCAGTGACATGTTCATAGAGGAATTTCCTAGATTACCACCCAAAAGGGACATTGATTTTACTACTAAATTAATTTCGATAATGGTACTAGAAATAAATTCCCACCATAGCGCGCGAGTACTCTAAGCTAATTGAATTGAATTTCTAACTAAAAGAGATGATAGATAAGGGATAAACTTAGCCCAACATTTCTCCCTAGGTATCCCAAGTGTTGTTTGTTAGAAAAATGATGCGACATTGTGTATCTGTATATACTGCTGGTAACTAAACAAGGTTATAGTGAAGAATAAATACCTATTTCCCATAATTGATTATTTATTCAACCAATTGAAAGGGGTTGCAATATTTTCCAAAATATATTTGAGGTCTGAATACCATCAAGTTAGGATAAAAGATGAATACATTCATAAAACTTCCTTCAAGACTAAATATGGGCACTATGAATTTGTAGTGGTGCCATTTGGGCTTACAAATTCCCCAAACACATTTATGTGCTTAATGAACAATGTCCTCAAGCCTTATTTAGATAAATTTGTATTGGATTTTTTAGATGCTATCCAAGTATATTTAGAAACTAAAGAAGAGCATGAATACCACCTGTGAGTGGTATCACAATTACTAATGGAACATAAGTTGTATGCAAAATCAACAAAGTGTGACTTTTTTCCAAACCTAGGTTCACTCCTTAGGGGATGTTATTTCAAAGGATTGGTTGTAAATACAGAAAATATAATAGCTATAATGGAATTTACCACTCCCTAGAATGTTACAAAGGTTAGATCTTTCATGGGATTCACTAGATATTACAAAATGTTCATCCGCTACCTCCCGAAATTGGGCATCTAATAACCACCTTGCAAAGGAAAGGAGTAAAATTTCAGTGGACACCAAAATGTGTAGCCAGGTTTGACTAGCTAAAGAAATTTCTCACATGTGTGCCTATCTTAGGAATGGAAAATATGGAGGACTTTATGGTTTGCACAAATGATTTCTTTCAATGAAGGACTCAATGGAGTCATGATGTACGAAGGATATATGATTTTATATGAATTGGGAAAGCTAAATGAGCACGAGAATAATTATGTCACTCATGACTTAGAGCTTGCACCCACGGTGCATGCTTTAAAATTGTGTAGGTATTATCTATTAGGAAAAAGTTTCTATTGATGACTGTAGGAATTTACAGGGTAAGTTCCTTAGACAGAACACCAAAGGACACTGCTCACAAATAGATCACAGATCAATACACCATGATATTTGACATAGTTAAAACCCTCAAAGAGGGAAACATTCCACGGCCTGAGCCAATGCGACCACTTCAGGCAATTTATTAATAAAAGAATGAAATTTTACATAAGCTTCTCTCATGAACAATTAACCTACAAATGACCCTCCATGCTCTTTAAATAGAGATCATGGACCAACCGGGTGTTAAGCCATGGATCAAGTGTCGGTAATACCGAGCAGAGAATGAACCGCCGGATCACTACATATCGTGACCGTCGGATTGTAAGTTACAAAAGTACATAGTAAAGAAACACACTTTACCTAACTCTATACTAGACCAAGTTATACTTAACTATTTCCTATGTGTCGGAATATCCTAACATCCCCCCTTAAGAACAACTTTGGATAGGATTGAAGGATTTAAAAATATGACACAATAGAAGAAGGAAGGAGGCACTAGAGCCTATCCCCCCTTAGTGACAACTTCCTGAACTCCAACCATAAATCGAAGTTTAGTAAACTTCACCTCTATGAGATCCTCTGTAAAGATGTCTGCAACTTGATCATCTGTTGAACAATATTGCACTTCAAGAACATGGTCATGAATAAGCTTTCTAATGAAGTGCATGTGCAGTTCAATGTGTTTGCTACGCTGATGTTGGACTGGATCTTTGCATAGTTGAATGGCACTTTGATTATCACACCAAAGTGTAGTGGGATGTTGTTTCTGAAAGCCAAACTCTGACAAGATCTAACGAAGCCACAAGGCTTCCTTACTAGCTTCTACGGCACCACGATACTCTGCTTCTGCTGAAGAAAGAGAAATGGCACCTTGTTTCTTGCAAGCCCATGTAATAGGTCCTGACCCAAGAGTGAACACATATCCGGCAGTAGACTTCCGATCATCAGGGTCACCAACCCAATCGGAATCAGTGAAACCAACCAATAGAGGAGATGCTTCGGCACTGTAATGAATTCCAAACTGAATTGTACCTCCAACATAATGAAGTATTCTTTTAGCTTCTTTCCAATGACTTTCACGTGGGTTTTTCATAAATCGAGCAACAAGGCGAATAGCAAAGGAAAGGTCAGGGTGTGTATGGGTTAGATACAAAAATTTTCCTACAAGTTGACGGTATACGGTAGCATCAACTTCAGTGGAAGTACAAGTGACTAAAAGTTTGACTCCAGACTGAAAGGGAGAAGGAGCTAGCTTACAGTCTTCCATGTGAAAATGGCATAGAAGATCACAGGCATACTTGGATTGGGAAAGGGAAATACCTTCCTTGGATTGCAGGACTTGAAGACCAAGAAAATAATGCAAGTGTCCTAAGTCTGTCATTTCAAACTTCTTTTTAAGGCTAGACTTCACATGGTTGATAAGGTTGGTATCACTACTAGTGAGGATAAGATCATCAACATAAATAACAAGAATGATAAGAGACTTTCCCACTTTCTTGGTGTAGACAGTATTGTCAGAAAGACACCTAGAAAAGCCAGATTCTAAAAGAAAGCTATCCATTTTGGCATACCAAGCCTGAGGAGCTTGCTTGAGACCATAAAGGGATTTCTTAAGACAACATACAAGACTGGAGTCTGTTTGTATAAAGCCAATAGGTTGTTCCATATAGATTTCTTCATGCAAGTCCCCATGCAAGAAGGCGGATTTAACATCCATTTGATGGACTTCCCATTTGAAAGAGGTAGCAAGGGAAAGAACAAGGCGGACAGAGTTCATTTTTGCAACAGGGGAGAAGGTTTCCGTATAGTCAATGCCTTCAACTTTTGAAAAACCCTTAGCAACAAGATGAGCTTTATGTTTATCAACTTTCCCATATGGTCCATACTTGGTTCTGTAAACCCATTTGCATCTAACAAGTTTTCGTCCCTTTGGTAAAGGAACAAGATCCCATGTATCATTTGCCAATAACGAACGATATTCTTCATTCATAGCTGCGTCCCAATCTGGATGGCCTGAAGCTTCTGTAAAGGTGTCAGGATCATAATTCACTAAGGCTTGAGCCAGTAAAGAAGAGGCTCTATCAAACTGAGAACGTGTACGTCGCTAATCTATAGGATCACCAACAAGATCACGTGCTGCATCCCGAGTAGCACGGACCCATTTTAGAAGTGGAGGAGCTGAAGGAGGATCCTGAGAAGGTGGGGGAAGATTTTCATCCTCGCTTTCATCATCTAAAGAAGAAATATGTCCAAAAGTAGAAGATATAGAGAGAGGTGGCACATTCGCCAAACTAGGCTCGTAGGCCGATATATTTTCAGCAAACTTTACATCTCTTCTAATAATAACATTTTTGGACTTAAGTGGAATAAGTATATATCCTTTGACATCATCAGAATATCCAACAAAAATACATTTTTCACTCTTAGGTTCTAAAGCTTTATGTTTCTCATCTGGAATATGGGCCCATGCTTCACTTCCAAAAACATGAAAGTGACTTGCATCTGGTTTAATTGAGCTCCATGCTTCTTCTGGAGTGATATTCTTTAAAACCTTAGTAGGAGTGTGATTTATTATGTAATTTGCATAGTTAATTGCTTATGCCCAATAATTAAGACTAAGTCCTTTAGATTGAAGCATACAATTAGCCGTTACCTTTAAGGTGCAATTCTTCCTTTCAGCTACACCATTTTGTTGTGGAGTATATGGAATAGTATGTTGCATTTGAATTCCATTCTCAGTGCAAAAGTTGATGAAGTTGTTTTTAACATATTCCCCGCCATTGTAGATCTTAGCTTAAGACTTTGATGTCCAAATTGTTTTTCAACAAAGGCTTTAAAGGCCAAGAACATGTTAAATACTTCACTCTTGATTTTTAAGAAGTATACCCAAGTGCGTCTGGAGAAATCATCAATGAAAGTTAAGAAAAACTTGTAGCCAGAGAATGAAACAACTGGAAGTTGACCACATAAATCACTATGCACAAGTTGTAAAGGGGCTGAGGCATGCCAAGAGGCACATTTTTCAAAACTGTCTTGATGATGTTTTCCGAGTACACATCCGGAACAAACACCATCTCTGCAAGATACCATTGGAAGACCTATCACCATATTTTCTTTACATAGATTCTGAAGGGAGAAATAGTTTAAGTGACCAAATCGCTCATGCCAAAGTTTGCTCACTTCATCATTATGAGCAACAAATACCGAGGGAAGATTTGATGACCCAAAGTTGTGAAGCTTATACAACCTTGTAGAATCATCATCAATGCGAGTAGCTAAAATCTATCTACGATATTTTAGGTCCTTAACTACAACATCGTGAGGTGAAAATTCAACGATTTTACCTTCACCTGAATGAGTTATCTGATATACAGATAGAAGGTTGTAGGATAAGGTTGGAATACATAATACATTATTAAATTGACCATTGTCTATATGAATAGTTCCAGCCCCTACAACACTAAGAGATCTATCATCACCAACATATATATTTTTGGTGTTACAATCATTTAAAGAAGAAAACATGGCTTTGTTTTTGGCCATGTGATAAGAAGCTCCAGAATCAATGAGCCACTCATGAGAATGAGAGGAAGAAGATACATTTAGTGCATAGCCAGACTGAGATGCTTGACAACCACATGTAGAAAGTGCCATTGCTGAAGATGATTTGAAGAGTGCTCCAAATGGATGTTATGCTTCTTCATTGCTGCTTCCAAGGCTTCCATCTTCTTAAAGCATTTAGATTCTAAGTGGCCATCTCGATTACAAAAGTTGCAATGTCTATCAGTCTTCTTGACTTTGTTTTTATTTGCCTTATCATTCTGGTGAAATGATTTTTCATTTTGAGGCTGAAATTGCTTAGGACCCTTGTTTGGTTTAGGACCATTCTTTTTAGGATACGACTTCTTAGGATTCTTTGAATTTGGTTGTTGTTGGGCAGCTAACACTTTCTTAGAAGAGTTTCCAAGATTAAGAAGACCAAGTTGTAAGAGTTTTTCTTGTTCTCTTATTAAAGAATCACAAAAAGAATCAAAGGAAGGGGGCTTGTAGGTTTATCCTTGAGAAATGAAGGCTTCTGTTGTAGAATGGAAGGTGGAAACAAACATAGAGTAGGCTGGTCCCACCTTAGTAAGAATGGAATAGATAAGGTTACTATCTTCTTTCTTAACCTTAACACCTTCCAAGAGAAGTCTAATGGTCTTGAACTTGGACAAAAAATCTTCAATGAAAGAAAAATTATTGGGGTCCAATGTAAGCAACTCATTTTCAAGTTGATGGGCTCTAAGTTCATTTGTGATTCAAAAAAATTTTGTAATCTGCTTCATTGCTTTGTCTGGAGTAGGAAGTTCTGCAATATGGAATCTAAGATCTGGAGAAATATACATCCCTATCAACCCACATTATTGATCTTGCCTATTTTCCCATTTAGCTGCCTTATATTCATCTTTCAGTTTGGTTTCTTGGCCTGAGGCTATTCTGTAAAGACCTTTACTTCTAAGTAAATCCACAATGTAGGACCACCATTGGAAGTAGTTGGTGCTGTCAAGAATAAATTGGCATGGACTTTCCATTTTAACAAAAACTGAAGCTATATATGCTGAAGCTAAGTGTTCTAATGGAAAGATCTTGAAAAATTAGGCTGGTTAAAAAAAAGGGCTCGGAAAATGGCTTCCGAATGAAGAAGTTATGGATTTTTGAAGAAAAGTTGGTGAAGGAACCGATGAAGTGCGGGAATGTGCAAAAATAAAAAAAATGCCCCCTTTCCAACAAAAAGGAGACTTGAACTCAAGACCTCTACTCTCATAAATTATCTTTGAACCAAGTGAGCTAAACTACAAGTTTGAGAGAGAGAGACAGAGGGGGGGGGGGGTCTTTGTTTTTTTTAGTCATTGAAGCTTTGGGTTGCGTGCTTTCTTGAGAAAGATCTTTTTTCTTTTCCCTACAAAACAAAAAACACAAAACCCAACACGGACATACAAAAAAAACAAACCTTACGGCTTAAAGTTAGATTTACCTGGAAACTAAATATTTTCTTCAATGTTTCTGATTTTCCGAGATCACACTAAGGCAGAGCGGAAAAGAGCATACGCATGAGAAAAATCCTTCCTCTCTGTTTCTGATTTGCCTAGATCGCATAGAGTTGTAGAGCAAAAAGCATACGCAGAAATGAAAGGTATAGATCCGGTAATAAAAAGATAAGCTAAATAAACCAAAATAATAAACAGAGAGAAAATAACTAGAAACTGCAAATAAACACTATATACCTCTAGATCTTAAAAATGACGTAGCTAGGGCTACCAGAAACCTTTTCGCGTGAAACGAAAGGGGTTACTCATTGGAACTAATGCTCCTAACACAACACAACAGTCCTCTTAGCCCGAAAGTAGTCATAAAACATCAGATCTAGGAAACGATGGTTGGATGCAGTTCTACAGGCTTCAGATTTGGATCACCAACGGAGGCGGCCCTCAAATAGCTCTAATACCATGTAGGAATTTACAGGGTAAGTTCCTCAGATAGAACACCAAAGGACACCACTCACAAACAAATCACAGTTCAATACACCAGTATTTTTGACGTGGTTAAAACCCTCAAAGAGGGAAACAGTCCATGACCTAAGCCAACATGGCCACTTTAGGCAGCTTATTAATAAAAGAATGAAATTTTACATAAGCTTCTCTCATGAACAGTTAACCTACAAATGACCCTCCATGCTCCTTAAATAGAGATCACGGACCAATCTAGTGTTAAGCCACGGATCAAGTGTCGGTAATACCGAGGAGAGAATGAACCGTTGGATCACTACATATCGTGACCATCAGATTGTAAGTTACAAAAGTACGTAGTAAAGAAACACACTTTACCTAACTCTATATTAGACTAAGTTATACTTAACTATTTCCTATGTGTCAGAATATCCTAACATGTTGTTATTTCCTCCTGTTGTAATCAACTTATATGGGTGATCCAATCATTGTAGCACATTCAAGTCGCTTGTCCTCAACCTGTACCTATTATTTTTGAAAATGCTAGTGCCATAAGTATCTCTAAAAAGAATTTCATGTGATCAAAACATAAGAACAAACCAATCAAATACCATTTTATAAGAGATAAATTTCTTGAACAAAAACTCAAGTTGGAATATGTTTCTTCAAAAGAACAAGTAGGAAATTTATCCACCAAGCCTCTTCCATGTGATTCATTTGAATATCTCAAACATAAATTAGGAATGATTCCTGCCTCTTCACTTTGCTAATTTTTCTAACATAATAGAAAGAAACAATGTTCAGGTGGATATGTGGCTATAAAAATCAACAATTTATATTTTGTACGTGGTTCTTATGAAGGACAATTGCATGTGTACATGGTATTTTATCTAGAAAATTGGGTATGCTTTTCTTGTATGAAAATAAGTGCCACAAATTTAGGGGAAGCTTCTCATGTGTTTCCATAAGTTCATTCTTAGTTTTCTTGTTATGACATTGGTTTGTTGCAGTTTGTTGGTGATGGCCTTATTCTTTTTAGAATAATGATAGTTCATGATGAGGTTATGAGTTGTTTCAAAATCTTATGTTATTGTTCCTATTTATATGGTTCGTTTATGCATTTCTTGCGAGTAATAAAGAAATGGTCAGATGATGAAGGGTTGGTAAACGTTTAGGGCGACAATCATCCATTCTTCTAATATTCCATTGTTGGCAGTATGATTCCTTGAGATTTCCTTGTTGCATTATGATGGATATGATTATTGGTGATTTTGATATGTGGTTATTATTGATGTCATTACTGAACATATATGTGTTGCTGTAACTATATTGATGATGCTTGGGTTTCTCATGATGAAGTTATGAATGATTCCTTATTATTGATTGAAGATACTCTTTAATGCATTTGATGAAAAGAGGTTGATACTACACATGATTATATGCTTCTTGTTCGTTGATAATGTGGATATTCATGTTGTTGTCAAGTATGTTTCTACTGTCAGATGATTATGTTGCAACTTTCTATATGGTGCATGGTGGTTGCTCATGACTATCATGGTCTTGGTACTTCACTATTGAGAGTCTTGTCATGGTTATGCATTTACTTTTGCTATAAAGGTCATGGAAAGACCCATATTTTAATAATTGTAACATTCAGTCATGCCTAGGCTATTGGGATCAAGTCATGTCATATATGTAACCGCATTTTTTTGGGTAATATATGTATAGTTGGGTCCAATATGAAAACCAATTATGTCGGGTGATTGATGTAATCGTGGGAGGATAGAGTCATTGGTGATAGGAAATGTCATATTTTTTTTAGTCATATAGCATTCAAATTTCATTGTATATCTTTAGAAGGACCAACATACGCTCAGGGGAAGCATCGTCAATATCAGCTTTGTTGAGTCCATTTCCCTTGATGTCAAAGGGGGAGAGAATACTTGGTGTTTGCAAGTGTTTTTGTACACATGTTTGTAGATAGTTTCCAAATACCAATGTGGTTTCCATCAAGTCCAAAGGGGGAGATTGTTGTGATTATGACTAATGTGTTGTCCTTGATGGAAACCTACTTGAAAAATATGTACTTGATGACCACATCATGATAATACGATGATTTTGGAACTGATGATGATATAGGGAACATTAGTACAAGTGTTACATAGGATATGGATAGAGAAATGGTAGTTCAGTTACAAATGTATAGAAAAGGTGAATTTTGAGAAGGTATACACATTTCTTGTGATGAAGGGTCACATACATATGTAGATCCTTTGAGAAAAAGTCATGTAAATAATCCAAACAATGTTAATATGGATACTAGGGTTCATTACCATGATATTTATCAATACTAATTAGGGTGGCAATGCTTATTTGATCATGTCAACAAATACTAATGACATTACCAAAGGATTTTCCTCAGGTATTAGCTATGGAAAATGCTATATAAGGAAATGGAGATCAAGGCATTAAGTGTGCGCAAGTTAATATTTATTCATATATGATATAATCTTAAATAGGTGTGGATGAGGGAGCAAAGGGATGACACAATTTTGGAAGATCTAAAATTGCATTAAATACTAATGGTTATACTTGACTTATCTGATTTTGTTTCAATATCTAATGATGCAAGATCTGTTTCAATTTTTTTCGAAGCGATATGTGATATAGCTATGAAATTTGCAAATATTATGATTGTGATTTACAACAAAGATCTGATTCCTTAGTTTAAGATGTATACATTGGTTTTCCTCAGTAAGGCCACATAGATACATGGATCTAGAGCAACAAAGTTGCATATAGATTCTATGATATTTTATTGAGTATGTTGGTATATATTTGTGAGTGTTATGCATAGTAATCATGTACACACAAATATTTGTTTTATGGAGGTTGCATATATGTACTAAGGTTTTAATTGCTTCTTAATGATGATTGTTGATGATGTTTGTTCCATTTGTTTTTGTTTGGCAATGATATCTTAATAAGCATGGTATGTATCTGGTAGTGTTGACTAGGTTTATTTTATTTTTGATTGGTATATTAGTTAGTGACAATGCTACATGATGTTGATCTATGATTAAGTTAGTACCATGACCCAATATGTTAGTAACTCAGTGAGTGATATAGTGATTTAGTGTTAACATTTAATGATTTGACATTGGTACGCATGTTTCATTTAGATAAAGCATGTACATATGTATTTATGATTCATAACAACATCATATAATTTATGAAGTAAATTTGATCATGGTTTTTAGTGACTGCAAGTTACCTTTGTGTTCATGACAGTGTGGCTCTGATCTTGATTTCTAATTGGTTATTCAATGGATTCATTTATGGCTCAATATAATGATAGTTCATTATGAATTGATTTGATCTGGTTA
Source organism: Pinus taeda (assembly GCA_000404065.3). Taxonomy (NCBI): domain Eukaryota; kingdom Viridiplantae; phylum Streptophyta; class Pinopsida; order Pinales; family Pinaceae; genus Pinus; species Pinus taeda. The sequence goes on along the minus strand of APFE031672519.1, from coordinate 32,172 downwards.
TGATGATTCAGTATTCAATGTTACAGTTTCTTTAGTGATTCAGTTGGTATTCCACAATGACTCAATGATTGTATTTAGACTCTATGATTCACTATTCATATTCGTATATTGGTTTGGGTCTATTGTTGGTGTGGATCCAGTGTGAAAATTTGATTAAAGGTGGCCTACATGTTGTTTGATGACTGTTTGGTAGAACATTCTGAAACATGCTGCACAAAGTATTGAGGCTTGCAACCTTCAATGCAGGGGTAGGATCTCCCTTCCAGTAGGATTCAGTAAACAAGTTCAGGGGGTTGTAGCTCCCTTCTAGTGGGTGCTAGAGAACAGGTAGAGGTTCTAGCCTCTTGCAGGTGGGTTCCTACATGCTGGTAAGAGTTTGCACCAAAACAAGATGTAAACAATATTTTCTTTATATAATAAGAAATAAGACAAAGACAACAACAATGGTGGTTTTATCCCTCATTGGGCTTCCACATAAAATCCTAATGTTTTATGTGTGTTTCTTATTTACATTGATTTACTTGTTTTCTGGTGCATTCTAGATGGTTAATGAATTAATAATCCAATGGTTAAGTTAACTCACTGGTGAAATATATGAAAAAATAAGTAAACTAGATATACGCAGTTTTAATTCACTAGATTTGAGTACACAGTCGAGCTACATAAAGAACAATAGTGTACATAATTCTAAATGTGAAATTCTAAAAGATTAAGAGAATTAAAAATACTCACTCACCCCCCTAGTATTTTTCACATGATGAGTGTTATTTTTTAGACGTGGTTCACGGGTGGACCCTACATCCACAGAAAATATGGGTAGATCAACCCCAAAGGGAATCTTTTAAAGCTCGTTGGTGACATTAGCAGGGCGTAGCCCTAAGGTCATCAAGGAGAATTGACCCTATGACCTCCCAATTAGCGAGGTACTTAACAACAGGGACTCGACCAGTTTAGCTAACCAATGGGGCTTGATGAGTGTTCTTTTGTATTTACAAGGATATGTCTTGTGGAGTGTTCTCCTTTCTTAAGGAGTAGTTGTATGATGTTACCTACCTCAAGGGTTTGATATTAATCAATATAAGCATTCTATCTTATTATTGTATTGGATCTTTCATGTATTTTATCATGAACTTTAATTTATTTTCATTTATATTACAGTAGACCCATTTTTATAAAATAAAATCTCTAATAAAATAAATCAAAGAGCCAATACAAGAATAATATAGAATGCTTCTCTTTATTAATATCAAACCCTTGATATAGGGTAACAACATACAACTACTCATTAAGGAAGGACAATAGTCCACAAGCCATATGCTTGTCAATACAAAAAAAATACTCAACATATCTCTAATGGAGAGTCTCTAGCCTCTCTATGGGCATCCTACATACAATAGCATGGGACCCCAAAACCATACATCAAATGCCACAATCTTACTTCATTCACATCACGTTACTCCCTAACTACTTGTGGTCCCTTTCATAATGTGGGTTAACCACTTTATTTATTAACTATGGCCTTCTTATTAACTAACTAACTATTTAAGGTCCCCTTTTCACATCTCATTATTCCCTTGGGTACCCCCCATATATCCGGTATTATCCTAGCCAAGGTATACTACATTAGAGGGAGATGATGGAGATTGAGAAGATGATGAAGAAGAGGATATAGAAGCCCAAGCTTTCATGTTATATATTATCCAACTTGCAAGATAGATAAAGCTAAATTTCAGAATTGAGTATATGAATTCTGCTATGTTAGCATCTTAGACAACAAATTCAGGTGAGGTATCTAATATTCAAAAACTATTAATCATGGAACAATTTCAATAAATGGACAAGTAGTCAACCAAGGAGAGAAAGACGGGCATAAGACTAGCTGGGAATTAGACACTCCCCACAATGCAAGTCAAAAGTGGGTTGGATCATGTAACAAATATTTTCAATCTAGCAGTTTTGCTATCTAAATCAGAAACAATGAGATTTATGGAGGATTATGAGGTCCACCATATGATGCCAAAGTTCTACAAATTATTCTTAAAAAATAAATTTGTGTGAAATACTAAGGTTTACATAGTCATCCAATAGGATTGCAATATGATTAGAAAAAAATAAACCCCTTCATACCAATTCAATTACCTCAACATTTGATAACTAAACTCTAGTCTTCAAAATATGATTTCAAAAGCTTAACAACCAGCTAGAATCATTGACCATAATACATTCCAACATTTAATTTTTCATGATGTAATATTGAACCAACAATCATAAATTAACCACACTAGAAATGATTGAATTTCTTCAATGCATGCATCTTGACTAGAATAATATTATCACTCACACAAACCTTTTTTATAGAGTAAAGAACAAGCAAACATTGGTTGCTTGGATTATGCATCAATTGAAAGGGTAAGTATGTTTCCTATACATTAATTTGAAATAATTCACCAACCAAAATAATATCATATCTTGAAAAATATATTACAACAAGATAGTTTTTTCCTTCAATGAATCAAGAGAGGATTCATAATGGAAAGAGTTAGCTTTCTCCCCCTCTTACACTCATACATCCAATCCCTCTCTAGTTCTCCAAATACTTAGTAATTTATAAAAGTGATTTGAAATCTAAAATAGGATCAAGATCCATAAGAAGTGGATAAGCCCCATTACTTTAGTAACTAATTTGGAAAAATCAAAACTAAGACTATTTGTTTTCCTAGCATAATCCATAATATTCAATGATAACGGTTCTAGATTTCGACCAATTATTACATAAATTAAAATCATTATAGGAGGAATCCAATTTCCTTAAAAAACAATATTACCTAATAAAGTTTATAAAAGTTTTCTTGTGCTCTTGCATCAGACTCCCGAAGAACAAAACATTATTGGACTCTTGTCTACGAGATCTTTAACCCTTTGTTGTAACTTGTCTTTGGCTGAAAATTTTCATGATGACTTAAATTTCGTTCAGCATCCCAAGGTTCTCCATTAAACAAATGAAATCTATTTTGGTATTCTTGTGGAAACTTAGCTCTCCCAATCCTTATGGGTAATTCCTTCAGGAACTTTTTTGGAAGGCCCTGAACCTGTACAATTGAAACCATCTTTCCTGGTCATGAAACAAACATGTCAGAATTAATTTGAAATGTTTTTGTTATGGTTCCCAAGGTAATTTCTTTGTTGACCTCTTCCATTTCTTATCCAAACAATTATGCATTATGGTTGTCTTCATTTAGAATTTGGAGATTTTGACACATTAAGTTGTCATTGGTTTCCAAATAAACTTTCTTCTTGACATTCTTATGTTGTTCATTTATTAAAATATACTCATTCATAACCATTTCTTCCATGGATACTCTTGGTTGATCTCTATTTTATACCATAAAAATTTCATTGATTATCATATTCTCATATTCATTGAACATATCCTACTTTTCATGAAGTAATTGATTTACCTCACTTACTAGTTCACATTCCTTGCATTCTACTTCATCCTTCAAAGTTCTTTGTTATCCAACATTAACACCTGATTATTGCTTCCATCCTTTAATGATATAAGTGTATGTAATTTCCCATATTTCTCAAAACTTATTTTTTTGGTTCCCATTATGTGTTACATGCATATAGTATTTCCAAGGCCTTCCTAGCAGAAATGCTTAGTAACCAAAACTTGATGACCCTTTTGTAGACAAGAGACATTATAGGGTGTAGGACATAGTGTCTTATTTTAGTTTAATTTTTCTACGATTTTAATAGAGATTAGATTATTTTTGCTACCACTATCAATCACAAGTTTGTAGCACTTACCTTTGGACTTACACATAGTTTTGAACAAACGCCTCCTTTGAGCTAGTTCTTTGGTCTCTTTTTTCTACTTGGATAAACACTCTTTTTAATAGAAAAGATTCATCTCCCTCATGACCATTTATAGATATAACCATATCTCCATCCTCCCCCATTACCTTCCTAACATGAGAACCCCATTGTCTTGTTAATCTATGTTCATGACATTCCTGATACATGTATCCTGATTGTTCACAATTAAAACATCTAGTTTGATAATATCTTCCTCGACCTATGCCTCTAGAAAATTATCTCCGCCCTCTCCCTTGGTGTTTGACTATTAGAGCTTCCTTCATATTCCTTTGGAGATTTAACTCCTTATTTTTTTGATTGTCCTTTATCCTTTACAATAATTATTCCTCTACTCCTTAATTTTTGCTTCTAGGAAATCTTCTCTTCTGTTGTCAAAGCTGCTTGATATGCATGTTCCAAAGTTTCAAAGACAACAAGCTAATTTCATCTTCAATTTTAAAGGTAATGTACCTTGCAAATTTTTCATCATTCTCTTCTATATGTCCAACCCTAATGTTTAATTTGTAAACTTCCTTACTGTATTATGTAATAACCATGTTCCTTTGTTTATGGTTATTTAATTGTTTAAAAATATTAATATGACAATCTCTAGGTAAACATTTACCTATAAGTTCCCCCCGCATCCTATTCCAATCTTCCATTTTGGCTTTTCCTTCCCTCCTTCGTTCATCTTGTACCTCATCCCACCATAGGATTGCATGTCCTTTAACTCTATTCACTACATACTTGACTTGCTTGTCATTGTCAAAATATTCATAATGCATCTATCTAATCTATTATCTCATCAAAATTCAAGTTACCTTCATATAATGGTACTTCCATTTTTGGCCTAGAAAACATCTTCACAAACATATTCAATTATTTCTCCTCTGGTGTGTCCTCCACTTCTTCATCACTAGAATCCTCTTCTTCAAAATAAATGATATATCCCATGCCAATTCCTATTATTTTTGTAGCTTCCATGGCCACCATCCTCTCATGAAGCCTCTAGAATTCTACCTGCAAAGCCACATTTTTTGTAGTCATGCCCACTTTTTCTCCCTGAGCTTCCCCTCTTGCTTCTCCTCATCTATACACCAACATTTACACAATCATCCAATGGGATTGCAATCTGATTTGAAAAAAAATATATTAATATCTAATAAAGTTTATAAAATTTGTGTTGATGCTATTGCATCACGATATGTTCCTACTAGTCTATCATGTTTCACCCTTAGATCTCATATCACTGGACATGCAAGTGACACACATGATCCATAGGTAGAGTTACATGAAAAATTCCATAGTGATAAATTTGAAAGGGATGTACAATAAGGAAGGTGGTGAAATAAAGTATGAGAGTATGGTGTGCAGATCGAGAAATACCAAGATAAAGAATATGGAGGAAAAAATCACTCATCTAGCCACAGAAACTTGTGACTTCAAACAATACAAAACTATGATGGATTATAAGGAGAGGAAGATATCATCCCTAAAGAAGCAATTGAAGATTTTAGATGCACACCTTGTGCATACTAATAAGCTAGAAAAAGCTAAAAAGGAGAACCATGAGCTAAAGAAAAACCTCTACGGTATGAGAATAAAGAATAAAGAGTGAAAAGACCAAATTGTGTTATTGGAGGTACAGTTTTAGGGAATGAAAGAAAAGTAGGTGAGATATCTCAGTCCCACCAAAATCCTGATACTACTGAAAGACAAGTTGAATTGATGGGACTATGAGATGATACCAGGAAATTTGTAGACTCTACTCTCTAGTTGAGAGAAAGAATTAAAGAGGAAGGAAGAAAATTTGGATAGTATGAAAATGGATTATCCTAGAAGAAAGAGGATTACTAGATGATTGAAGTAGAGCTAGATGTGTTGAAGACGAAATAGACAGGTAAATCCTTGTTCAAAGCCACAAAAGGAATAATATGGGATAGAATTAGAAATATGGTAGATAAGAACTCGAGCCACATGGAGCGACTTCAAGAGAATATAGATACCATCAAAAGGGCTAATAGAGAAATGAATACAATAAAGAACAATATTAGAGACTTTCCCACCAAATCTAAAATATTAATAGATTTTGTCGATGACATGTGTCAGGAAGATATCACAAAATTAGATATTGATAAATCTATGGTAATGGCAATAGAAAAGTAGATGAATAAGAAGAAAAAGTTAGTGATAATGGTAGATAAGAACGCCAAAGTAATCACAAAGGAGATAGAAAGCTTTAGAGACAAATATGGGATTTTATACAGAAAGAAATTTCCACCATTTTTTCATGGAAATGGAGACTTTTATCCCAAATATACTCTCATGAAGAGCTTGCTGGAAATAAAAAATGATTAGAAAGGTTTCAAAGAAGAAGACCATGCTCTGTAAGGAAGATAAATTTCCAACCTTTATCTAGATTATATTGAAATCTTGTTCATTTTAAAGATAATTTTCAAGGAATAAGGCTAAGCATATTACAATGTAGTCACTAATATGGTCACGGGAATTTTGGATGCACAACTGTGTGATCTAACATTCAGAAAAAATTGAAAGGATTATGGACTTCTATAGATTGGCCAATTAAATGGAGCCTACATAGTCCCAAGTTGGACTAAAAGTAATACAAGCATCTCAAATGGATACAAGTTCAAGTTGTAGGCCACCCTAGCAATAGTGAGCACAATCACAATCATAGGCATCATCTCATCCAAGGTATCCCTTAGTAGCACTCCAATAAATGTAATGCACCATCCTACTTGCCAATGCACATGTACACGAGAGAGAGAGGACACTATAGCTAGAAACTTCTAGCACCCTACAACTAGAAACTTCTAGAAGAAGCTAATTATGATACTACTGTTTGTTTTGTAAAGATTCCTAGTGGATACTAAATTCCACAAGTGGGTTGCATTCAAGGTGCTTGATTCTAGAAAGCCTACATAAAGGTCTCATTTTCATGTAGTTGACGTAGGATTTCTATGTACTAAATCTCTGCAAAACATTATGTTGGAAAAAGTGCTAGGATATGTTGAAGCTATTGTAAGGGAAGAATTTTGAAACACATTTTTGGCTGTTATTGATTCTTTGTTCACATGTAATTCTACAAACACTTGTAATCTAAATTTTTCACGATAGCAATACAATTACAAATATTTTCATCGAAATTCATTTTTCTACACTTGATGCTTGTGTGGAATTGATGTAATATGAGGAAATAAGGGAAACCCAAAATTTGTAATATTGTTTTCTTTAATTTCTATGAATTTTATTAAGGTCACATGGAGTATCCTTGTTTATTTTGGTAAATTCTAATGTGGGATGGAGTTATAAGGCATAAATTCAAATTATTGTGTATTCTATAATTGAATTCTTAATTTCTAAATTGTTTTCATGATATCAATAGTCTAGGAATGGATTCTAAACTGCCCACCTTAGTTTATTCATATCTAGTATCAATGCTTTAAATTTCCCTCATGAAAACCTCATCCTTTATGTTAAACCCAAAGTGTATGGAAGGTCAAACCTAAAAATAACTGGAAAACATACCAAAAAGAGTCTTTATAAAATCTTGGTATTTTCATATGTAATTTCCTAGAAGAAAAAAAAAACTTGAAACATAAAATAGAAAAACCGATTTAGATGTTCCAAGGATCTACATTCTAGCACGACATAGTGCGAATCTACCTAAAAAATAGAGGAAAAGATTAAAAAATGTTAGGAAGTGATAACATTCAGCTGATCAAAGATTGAGGTAACTTCATTAAAGCTTATCGTTATGAAATTGAGCTCTTTGTTTTCCATGTAGCCATAAAACTAGTTACGTAACAAAACAATGAACAACAAAATCTATAAATAAAGAGAGGTAAACTAAATCAGTACTTGAAATTGCATTATTAAGTGATACTATTGCTAACAAATACATAAATAAATCATAAAAAATATTATTTTAGAGAATATTCTACCTAACTATGCATAAGAACCATGAAAAATGTAACTTTCAAGAAAGCTAGAAAATGAACAAATGCAATGCATAACATTAATAGAAGTATAGGAGGGACCTAAAATTTCTAGGATGGGTCCAAAATGAGGACTCTTAGAGTCCTTAAAGGAGAACCAAGCTAAGAGTTGGAATAAACTACTACTTCCATTAATTGAGAATCTTTTCTTAAATTATAGGACTGCAAAACTTGTTTGAGAATACAAAAATTGTAATATTTATTTTTTCTATTCCCTTTTATCTCTATCCCCTACTAGGCTACTCGAGCTTCCTATTTATACATAGCGTAGCTAGTAGCATCCTTGAGAGGAGAGGTGAATTTCTTTCCAAAAAATCCTAGAAAATGGAATATTGTTCACAGTCCACTTCACAGAAATAGGAGGGGGCATTAAATGGCATGAGCTACCTATGTTTGCACCTTCTTGCTATAGGTAACAAGTCGCAGAAATATATCTAGTGTTGGATGTCTTGGAATCTACTCAATATCTCTTCAAATGTTGCACAATAAACATGTTAAGGAACATAAACTATGAAAACCACATTGAACTCCTATAAGAACCCATCAATCTAGGAAAGTGTATCATCAAGTGAAAAATGTGCATCAAAAATAGGTTATATGTGGTTAGGAGTGGATTGATGGGCCTTATACTTTACATATTTTGGAGGCCCATCATGCGAGGTGTGAAGTGAAACATTGTGCCCCATTAATTGTTCAGATCAATGGTTCATCATTGCATATTGACAATTGAGAGTGATTTTAGGCCCCCCTTCATGGTGAATGTTTAATGGAAGAGGGGGATGTAGTTATGATGTACACCAAACAACCCATAATCGATGGGTAGTGGTGATTAATTGTGACCCCCCTTCCCTCAACATTGAAACTACCAATAAGAGGTCTGTGTTACTAGTGGTTTTGGTTGAGGTGGTATAATTGATGCAGAATGGGAAGATGACTCAGCAAGATAGATATAAATCCACAAGGGAGCCACATAGGCACAAGAGAGTAGATGAAATTGGCATGGAAGGTCACATGGATAACTGATGTGGAATTCCGCATTAGCATGATTTTATGATGATTTGATCATAACATGACATATTTCGAGTTCAAGTGATGAAGCAAGTGGACCCTAGTGGGTCTCAGACCTCCAACCTTGGCACTTCTAAACAAGGTTGGAATGTTGGAAGTAAGGAAACCCCAAGAGAAAGGTGTTGAGATGACCTTGGATGATGGGATCACCATGAGAATAGAGTACTATGAAGGGAAGATGTAGGTCTTGAATCTTAGCCCTCAACATTTGTTATTTATGTTGGGATGGAAGTGAGGTGAGAAAACCTGATGATGAGGCACCAAGATGACATGGAATGAGAGATGACCCTATTGGATCTCAGGCCTTCACATCTCAGGTGTTTTGAACTACGTAGAAGGGAAGCTAAGTGAATATGATGTTAATATGTGAGTGAAAATATGATGAAATCCCATTTAGTAACATCATTAATGATAGGAATTGGAGGCGATTTTTTCTTAAATTAGTGTTGAAAATTAACAAAGAGAGTTATCAAATGTGAAGTGGAAGGTTCGATGCATGCAATGTGCCCAAGGATATGAAACAAATTAGTTTGATCATAATGAGAATTAAGGAAAACCCTAAGTACTAGAATTTGGTCATTTTCCCAAGGAAATAGGAGGTGCACAGGGTGCAAGATCAAGGTGGATGCTACATTTGGGAACTAGGTCTTGAAAGTAAAAACCACCTTATCATCTTCTTCCCCTTATGAAATCATGCTAAAAGGAAATTGAAGGACCAACCATACTTTCCAATACATGGATAGGGGACTTCATAGAAGAGGGCCTCAGGAATTTATTTCAAAATAAGCCCACAAATCCCTTTAAAACTCTCCCTCTCATCTTACTATCGAGAATTTAGCTAGTGAGGAATATAAAATATTTTGAGGGGAAGGATACCCTTCCCCTCAGGTGTGTCTCTCAAAGAATAAATATTTTTAGAACCTTTCTAGAATTCTCCAATTCTCCTCCTTACTCATGAGAATCAAAATGAGACATTGATGAAGTCTTTCCTTACATATCTTTTAATGGAGCCTCATAAAAAATCTATCTAGGGTAGGACCTCAAAAATTTATCTTCCTCTTTCCAAATAATAAACTTTCTTTTAGGGATAAAATTGGATAAGTTATAAAAAAATTAGTGAAATCATGCCACTCAAGTTGGTTCTCACTTTAGCACTTGAAAAAAAGGTCCCACAATTAAAAATTTTGGAAACTCCCTCTAAATTTTCAACGGATTAAAGGAGACTATATGTTGAGGAATTACCTACTTCAACCTCTATTTGAGGGCATCAATAATTTACAAGTTACTTTCTCTAACATTTCATTTGTAGATGTCATTAGCGACAAAAGATTTGAAGCTAATAGGTTATCAAAAGATAGATTGGAGCTACACCAAGGAACTTAGGAAGGGACGTCAAGGATACTCTACTTCTTATTTTGTTAAACACTATATTTAACTTCTTCAATATCTCAAACTTGTTGGAAGACTTAGTTGGGATGAATATAAGCTGAACAATTATACTTTTTCCTGGCTTATTTATGAAGTTATACTATGTAACCTTGTATACAACTCATGAATGTTTATTAAAATTACATGGTTTTCCTCATACTTATTTATAAGACAACCTATACTAAACATACTAATTGACATAATGTTATTTTTTAAGAACATTATATGATCACTTTACATAAAGCATTAGGGCAAACTTTGCAATATCTCCCTTTTGGTATCTAGTATTGTAATTTTGTTATATTTAATAAAATTACTTGATTCTTATCCCCTTGAAAGAAAAAAATATTATATATTTTAGAAATCCACATATATGTATTATTAGTCCTTGCCTCACCAAGGATTATAGAATTCACCTCATGGTCAAAATTCATTGACTCTACGTTTTTTGGTTTTGTTATTGCAATTTTAACTAAAGATTCAGGAAAATGCTCAATATTTCTATTTTTGCATAAATTCAAAAATAATTTTCTAATTTTAAGAAAACGTTAATTCTAATTTTCGACTGGTTGAGGGAGCTCTAATGGGACATAATTCCCATTGTGGAGGTTAGTACTTTGGTAATGCTTTGAAACTAAAACTCTATCAAATGATGCCGGAATCGATGCATTTGTGGTCCCTTTACATAAGCGAGTTGGGGATGGGTAAAAAACGTGAAATTACTATTATTATATTTCCTTTTGTGGAGTTTTTTGCTGTGTGGAGAATAAAGTATGTGCGTTAGAAAAGGGTGCAGAGGTAACTTTATTTAGTAGCAACAAAATTAATTTCAGATTTCTTTTATACAAATTTAGCTTTGGCAGAGAGAAATTGCATAGAAAATGAATCTTTGCAAAATGAAGGATTTGAGAAGCATAGGGCATGTGTGGGAGAATGATGATGCAAAGTGAACTTTAATTAATTTAACTATGATTGAAGTTGCACAGGGAAATTGATTCAATATGGATGGAATTAATGTTAAAATATTAATGTTAATATGTGTGGGATGAAGTATGCTTATGTTTCCTTGTGTGGAGCTTCCTTGTGTGAGGCTCTCCTTGTGCAAATGTTTTACTATGGAAAGGATAGGGTATGTGTGGGAGAATAGGTGTGCATAAGGAACTTTATTTGACATGGACAAAACTAATGTTAAACTACTAATGGTAATCTATTATTATTATTAAGTTTAGCCATGCTAATTCCTTATCCCTAGATAAGAGCTAACTAAGCCTCAAATCTCTCATACCTTCCAAAAAAGTCTCGAACCTTCTCCTATTTACAATAATTCTCATTCTCTCCTAAAATTATAGGAAAAATACATTAAATAATTAAGCCCTAACTTTTTAAACTAACTCCTCTAGTAAACATTTGACTTAGATTAGATGCACCTACATCAATGATTATGTTTGACATGTCGAGATTGCTTGTGCAAAGCTTTCCTTTTGTGCATATTTTACTGTGTGGAGGACATGGTATGTGCAGGACAATTGGGGTGTGTAGGAAGTTTTATTGTGTAGGGATTAAATTAATGTTAATATGTAATTATTATGTTTCATTATGTGAATCTTTCTTGCATGAATATTTCCTTGTGCAGAGAAAGGGGCATGTGTGGGAGAATGAGGATGCTTATGAAAAACTATTACACATAAAAGAAATTAATTTTAAACTATTTTTCATTAAAAACTTCTGTAGATTTATCTATGTGGGAGAGTAGTTGCATGGAGTTATGAATCTATGCAGTGAAATTTAAAACTACTCTTTTGCATCTAAAACATTTAGAGATTTAGCTGCACAGGGGAGCAGTTATAGAGATCTATGAATTTGTGTAGAATGAAGGATGTGTGGAGTATGGAGTATGAATCTGTCTTCAATGAAAGATTTGTGGAGGATAGGATTTGTGCAAGAGAACTTGGGTTTATGCTAGTGACTATACCATTTGCTTCGATGTCAAAGTGATTTGAAGTTGTATTATTTGAGTGTAACAAAAACATTCATGTACAATGTTGTGGTTTTTAAAATAGATTTCTCGTCAGTGGATTTATTTAGTTTGATAAACTTTGAAGTTTTCACTATGTACAAAATCAAATTTGCAAGTATCTTGAATGGGAAAATCATATGTGTTGTTTACAAAATAGATCTTGCTCATGTCTTTTCTCTATCATCACTTTGACCTTTCATGATAAGCATGAGTGTGTTGATATTATTAAATTTAAATATAAACGAAATAGACATACAAATTTCATGGGGCATTTATTCTATTAGTGATCTAACAATGAGAGCAAGATAGGAGTTACTAGAATGATTCTCTTGTATTGTTTCATTTTAAGCTCTTTTGCATTAAAAACTTTTACAAATTTAATCATGTGGTACAAGATGATGTCGTATGTGCATTAGAATTGGGATATAAAGGAAAATTTACTCTGCAAACACGAAATTAATTTAACTAGGAAAAAAAAATAATAAACACTAAATAAGAAACATTAATATTTCCTTTTAGATAAGAAACATTAATTTACAACAACAAGTTTACTAGAAATACTAATCACTAATAAAGTTTCAATTTCATAAAAATTACATTCATTCCATCAACATGATGGAATATTTAAAAATAAGACATGCCAAAGACTAATTTCAAATATATGGAGTTTTGGATCATTTCCCAAATTTTTCATTTTCTTGATTATAATGTTATGTTTTGAGAATATGGATGTATGGTATCACCATTAACAATAAATTGACAACAGTGTTTGTCTTAGTGTCTAAAAAGATTTGTAAAGAGTTCACAATGCATCGTTTTCCGATATTCTCAATATAGAATATTATAATCGAATGGGCCCTTCACATATTCATAGGGCTTTCACATAACTGCTGTCAAGTTAACGTAACTAGTGCAGTTATGACTTGTCTTGTAAACCATCCTCTTGAGTGAAATGATCCCTTTCTCTTCTGTGCCACTAAGTGTGATTAGATCACACTAGACTAGCAATCAATATAGAATCTTCTTCACTATACAGTCTTCATTGCTGCCATTCCTTTAATTTCTCTTTGTATTAATGGAGTCGCTACTTTTCTTGTCACAATTGCCAACTATTCAACTTTGTTGAATTGTCATAGACTTTGAAATTTCCTTTATTAGTTATTTGGCAACGTTCACTCCCTTGGCTGGTGTTTTATAACTCTAGAAGACTCGTAATATTTTCTCTTTCTTATAAACAATAACTAAATTGTCTTCATCATTATTACATACAGACCCAAATCGATACACTTTTGTGTGGAATGTGTCTAAAATAATTTTCAATTTAGTTAAAAAAGGATGGCATACATGTGGCACCTAAAATTGATACCAATTCCTTCTAACATAAATTTTTTTAATCATATAATCTCAATATCCAATGAGTCTAAATGGTCATCTCCATGTTTTTTTTTAACTGTTGACATGTGATTTGGGGATAATATCATTTACCTTATTTCAATTTAATTTTCATTAGCATAATAATTATGCTAATTCCTTCATATTTGAACATGGTTTCCTTTACATTCCTTACCGTCGCCATGGCCCTTACCTAAGCTTTTAGTTGAAGCAAATTATTGTACATCATCAATATTGCATCCAAGGCATTCGGGAGATAAATAATCTAGACCATAATTTGTTTGTTCATGATAGATGATATCTCTAGAGATGTGCTGTAAATATGTCATTGTGTTGCCTTTCCTATTAATGTATCAAATAATTAAATGATTCAAAGTTGTGTTCTGATAATGGAATCTCTTTGCGAATAAAAAAGACAAGGGTATCAGGATGTTTCACATGTTCACATATATATATATATATAATTGTTAATATTTTAATTTTAAATAATCCATTTGTTTGTATTACAATATCACTATGTCTACCATTAGTAATCTTGCACAAGTACTCTGCACTTCATATGCACTTTCTCTTTGAACTGTTTTTTACATCATTATTATTATATATTATTTGGTAATATTTTAATACTAGATAATCTATATATATAGCTAGTTCATATTATTGTATATTATTAATAATATTTTAATTCTAAATATTTCTAATTAATTTACCAAAGATTTTGCTGAGTTTGGAATATATTTCTTCCTAATGAAATATTTTCAAAAATAAAATGTCATCCACCAAGGGAATTATGTTTGTGATTGTGTGAAGTATAAAATTGTAGAAAATGCAAACTAAAAGAGGGTTACCATGACCAATTTGTATATTGAGAAAATTTGTGTTTATGAAGTAAGAAAACATGAAATATAATTACACTGAATATGTAAAAATAAATAAATGGAAAATAGTTTAAAATTTATTTTTTCTTTGCAACTCTGTTGTCCCATACATTCGCCATTCTCCACATACTAAAAGCTTCATATAATGAAAATAGAAGGAAACTTGATTTGCAAAAAGAAACCTAATAATAGTAATTAGAAATTTACTCAAATTTAAATTAATTACACATCGATAGCATACATTTCCCTCTACACTCCTGTTTTTGTGCATGTACAACATCGTCTACTCGTCCTTTTCAAAGTGAACATTTACATTGTTCAGAGCTTCTATTATCACCTTTGATTGTTCTGATTGTTTGGTAGTTGTTGATCAAATAGGCATTAATGGTGAAGAAAAAGGCTTAAAATAAATGAAAATTAGATCGATGGTATGTTTATATTGTTGGAGTAACTTTGGAAACCTAGAGTTAGGGATTATAGGCATATTTCACCAAGTTTAGCAGGCATAGCACAAGTTCAAGTTTATGAAGCACGATTCTGGAGTTGCAAAGCAAGAGAAACATTTATTTAGTTTAAATGGTTGGTGGTCTAGAATTTCTCATTGCCTTGGTCCCAAAGCATGGCTGATATGATTCTATTTCAAGCACAAGTCCATCTTATTTTTCCTAATTGTGTGTAATACAAAATTTGTAGTAACTTAAATTGAAAAGTGCTACCTTAATCAATATATTATATATATATATTGATTCAAATTTGTATATAGGTATTAGAAAATTGTAAAATATAGTTACATTATAGATTAAAGTTATAAATTTTCCTTTGCACCTCCATTTTCCCACTATTATCTTATTCTTGTCACATCCATTTTCCCACTATTATCTTATTCTTCGCACATCCTTCATTCTGCACAACTAAATATGTAAAAGTTTTAAATGGAAAACAATTTAAAAATAATTTTCTCTCTACATCATCATTCTCTTCCATATTCCTTGGTCTCTGAACAGTAAAATTTTCACAGAAGGAAAGCTTCACATGAGAAAACATAATAATACTAATTCAAAATTTATTCATAATTAAATTAATTATGCATCAATGGTATAAATTATCCTATGCACTCTCGTTTTCTTACAGATACCCCATCGTCTACTTGTGCTTTCCACATCGAATGTTTACATTGTGTGGAGTTTCCATTATTTCCTCTAATTTTCTTGATTATTTCATACCTATCAATAGAGAAACAATAATGGTGTAAACAAAGGCTTAAAATCAATGAAAGTTAGATTGGTGGTATATGTTTTCCACATAGTAAAGGCTTTGTACAAGGAAAGCTTCGCACAATGAACCATAATACTAATAATTCAAATTTTGTTTATAATTAAATTAATTACATGTTGGTGGTATTAATTACCCCTTCCACTCACGTTTTCTCGCACATAACGCTTCCTTGGCATGTGCTTGAAATAATGGGTGTTTACGTTGTGTAATGTTTCCATTATCAGCTCTCATTTTCTTTATTCTTTCGTACATGTGGATTGAATGAGAATTAATGGCAAAGACAGAGGATTAATATCAAGGGAAGTTAGATAGATGGTATACATATATTGTTGGAGCAAATTTGGAATCATATAGTCAAGGATTAGAGTGATATTTCAGTATGTTTGTTAGTAGGTGTGGCATCAGTTGAAGTTTAGGGACAGTGATTATGAAGTTGCAGAGCAAGAGCTCAACATTTATATAGTTAGATAACTAATTCTATAAAATTTCTCATTTATTGAATCTGAAAGATTGTTTGAGATGATTCTATATTAAGCACGACTCCATATCGATCTTTTAAATTAAAATATTGGAATATTGGAATTGAAGTTGGACTGAATGCAGCTGGAAATTGAAATGCTAAGTTTTTGTGTAGATAATTTGGCTTAGGGAGAGGGCGTCACTTATGAGGAGGATGATGATTAATAAGATGAGGATATCATGATGCAACATGGGATTTAATCACAACACAAGGAGATTATCTTTGACTCCAACGTTGACCAAGATCCCCCCTTTTCAGCTTGAGCCAGAATTTAATGAAGCACAAATCACTTCTGCTATGGATGATATGTAATGATTTAGACTCTTGATCACTTTTTTGGTTATGCTATGCAAATATAATGTGTTTGTAGGTGTGTTTGGAAATTATAACAAGAAATATTCCCTAACAATTTACAACGTTAATGTACCTTAATATTAATTTTTTGTAGGTGTGTTTGGAAATTATAACAAGAAATATTGCCTAACAATTTACAATGTTAATATACTTTAATATTAATTTTTTTATAGAACATGTATTTTAATGTTTCTCATTGAATTCAAAATAAAAAAATTAATTTCCATGCATGGAATTTATCTATATCACACTTGTTTAATTCGTTGGCTATTCACTGCCTCAAAGTAAATAGTTTTTAATTTAGTTTTTTCTTTTCTTTCCCTGTAAAATCTTATTTTTCTATCCTTTTCACAGACAGAAAACTATTTCCCTAATTTCAAAATAATTTCATAAGTTAATTTTCAGATTTGTCCATTTCCATTTGTAGTTAACATAAGAATTTATTCGAAAATGTTGACATTCTACAATGATTATTTCTTTTTAGAAAATGAATCGGTATAACAAATGTTATTTTCTCTTTCATTATGGCACAACAAAGTGATGTGTGAAAAGCAATATCTGTGGTAGAATGTCCATCGATTGTTGTTCACACTTTTATATACATTATCCATTCGTACATAGAAACATTCTGGAATGTTTATTACTGGATGTTAAGAAGTTAAAAAATGATAATAATGAAATTATTATGCATTTCACACAATAAAACTTTCAATATATCTCTGCACTCCACAATAATGACAAACTGCAGAAGTGTGAGCAATGTTGAATAAGAAGAAAATGCAAGCCATACATAAAGAAGCATGGCCTTAAATAGTTAATTAAGTTTTTTGGATCCTAAAAGTTTTGTCAACGTATTACTGATACTATAATATTCACTTCAAATATTGTGGATTATTTGAGTTTTATGTTTTCCATTTTATTTGATTCTTTTAGTGAATTGAAAGCAATGTTGGAATGAAGAAAAAAAGAGATAGACATAGAAAAACACAACTTTTTATTATCTAATCCATTTAGAAGAGTAAATTTTTGCAATTTTATTTTCAAAGTGAAGAACTTATAATCAAAGTTGTTCTCTCACACATGCCCATAGTCTGCACATATTTCATTGCCCACGACGAAAACTTCTTCCTGAGCTTTTTATTTTCACCCTCGTTCTACTGCACATACCCTATCCTCCATAAATCATTCATTCCACCCATATTCATATCTATATGAAATTGCGCTTCTGCAAAACTATTAACAATTTTTTGTGGGTAGAACTTCCACTATGTAGAAATATTTTGTTATGAGAGCACAACCTTTGATTAATTAATTAAATCTATGAAAATTTTCCCTACACAACTAAATATATAAAAGCTCTATATGGAAATGAGCGTAAAATGAAATAATGAAAAATAAACACACTAGCAATATGTGTTAGAACACTAATGAGTGAAATGCTCTCACTACCCCATAAAGGACCTACACCCTTGTACAACTATTAAAAAATTCTTGTGCATACAACTTTCACTCTATGTAGAGGAAAAGTTGTGATTGTTCGAGCATTCAATGTCTTTTATATTCATGATTTCTTTCAAAAAGAATTTATTAAGCTTGAGCAACATCTCCAATTTGTATTATCTTTCATTTCCTTATGTTCAAAATTTTGTGCTTTTCATATGATATTTAGAGATTCTATTCAGACTCAGTTGAAATCAAAATATGTCATATTATGCAACACCAATGTTGGTGATAAAAGTAATGCATTCAACTAACTAACATCAAAGTGTTGTGAAAATGATTAACAATTGTGAGGTTGATATAATTAATTACATTGAAATTGCGTTGTATTTTATGCCAAGTACACCACATGTAAAATAAAATTTATACTAACATCATCGGGCTCTCTGCCAAATATAATTCCAATTCCACCATAGCACATTCATAAAATATCATAGAAACATTTCCAATAACTTGTTATTAAATTTAAATTTTATTAAGTACATTGTCTATAGGAAGATTTCAAGCTTTTAGTGTGTGTGCCTCTACACTTCACACAATCTACTACAAGGCACCCCGCCCACATGCAAAGGGATTTCAAGTCCATTATTTTGGAAATAAAGTAATATCATCATGTCCGCCTCTGCAGATCTTTCATTCTACACAGATTCATAGTTGTATGAATTTCCTCTTCTGCATAGCTAAATTTGTATAAGTTTTAAATGGAAAACAACTTAAAATGAATTAAAGAAAAATAAATGCACTAGAAATACATGTTAAATCCCTAATGAAATAAATTCTTCCCTACCCTATTAAGAACCTGCAAAATTGTACAACTATTAAGGCGTAACAAATGCTTGTGCATAGATCTTTCATTATGCAAGAAGGGAAAAATGTGATCATTGAAGTGTCAATTGTCTTTTATATTTATGATTTCTTGCAAAATACATCCTCACTTTCCAATTGAACTTGAACAACACCTATAACTTGTATTCGAGATCGATAATAAGAAACATTATACTACATTAGTTTATGTTCAATATTGAATAGTTTTCATGTGATATTTAGGGATGCCATTCAGGCCCAATTGAAAGTTGAATATATGATCTTATATAATGAAAACTTTCGAGATAAAACTTTGTTCGAGGAAATAGAAGCTCAAAGAATACCACCAACTTCTAAATGCATTCTACAAAGAGAAAATTACTAGCCATTTTTTCTTTGATGGGTTTTTTTGTTGGGTTGTGTTATATTCTTTCCACGACTAAACTACCTAGTTAACTGGGGGGGTTAGAGGGGGGTTGGAGCCCCTCCTTCATTGCGTTGATTATGCAATGGGTGGGGGAAGGGGGTTGGGGCTCATAGGGTGGGAAACAACGCCTCAAGGAAATTTTTTTGGACCCTATATTAGGTTGGGTGGACCTACCTATGGTTTGTTGCATGGTTTTTGCATATGCTTTTGGACGTGATGGTTTTCGATGCATGGTATTAGATGCTTCAGCATGTATAAATATGTATTATGACATTGAAAGGAACATAATGAAAAATCAAGCTAGTAGTCTTGGTTTTGGAATCCAGGGAAAATTCTTTGTGTATATGTGTTTTATGTATTATCCTCTCACATTGTTTATTTTCCGTGTTTTAGAATTCATATGAAGGTAATTTTTGCACGAGGTTAAAAATTACATTTGGTATCAGAGTTTTTTTGGATTTTAGGGACACCTTTGTTGTTGAGGGGTTTCGCTCGGCTTGTGCTAGACCTTGTTCAGTGGGAGATCTGCAGAATCGATTTTGGTGGTGAAAGAAGATGGTGATCAATGGAAAGATATAGATCAAGAAATTTAATAGTTAGAGTTTTGAGTTGTGGAAACTCAATATGGAGGATTTGTTGGTGGACAAAGATTTGTGGGTTGTGTATATGTAGGTACTAAACCAACGGGAGTGTCCAATGAAGAATGGAGGAAGTTGGATAGGAAGGCAAAGAGCACAATACGATTGTGTACCTCAAATTCAGTATTGCTGAATATATCAGGGGAATCTACGATCAAGGCTTTGTGGTCTCTGGTGAATAAACTATTCCTGTGGAAAAAGCTACATAACTTGAGGATGAAAGATGGAGACTTGATGACATAGCATCTGAATGCATTTAATATTGTGGTAAGTTAGTTATTGTCTGTTGATATTAAAATTTCAGATGAAGATAATTGCATTAGTTTGTTGTGTTCCCTACCAGATTCATGGGATAGTCTGGTTATTGCAATAGGTAGCAATCCAACTGCCTTGCAGTTTGATGAAATAGTCTCATCCTTGCTGATGGAGGAGATGAGACAAAAAAAGATGGAGAGCCAGAATGGTGATGACTTGTCTGTACGAGGACAGTCCCATAAGAGGAAAAAGATAAGTCATCGGGTGTGAGATTTAAATGTAGAGAGAGATATAAATCTCTAGGAAAACCTATAAAGGTGGTGTGTTGGCAATGCGGAAAGGAAGGGCACTACAAAAGGGGCTATAAGTCTAAAGCTCTTGACAAAGGAAAGGGATCTAATGATGCTCCTTATGCAGAGGCAAAAACTACCTTAGATGAAGGCGGGGATGTGTACTTGGCTTATTCAAGTACACATGTAGATCATGAGGCATGGTTGATTGACTTCAATGCATCCTTTCACTTCACTCCCCATAGAGAGTGGTTCTGCGAGTATGAGAAATATGATGGTGGTGATGTCTTCTTAGGGGATGATAGGAAGGCTAGAATCGCTGGTCACAGAAACATAAAAAGTTGAAGTTGCACGGTGGAAGGGTTAGAACACTTTCGGGCGTTTTCCATATTCGTACATTGGCTAGAAATCTGATTTCTCTAAGCAAGCTGGATGATGCAGGTGTAAAAATAGTGTTCGATAAGTATACCTACAAGATGGTTCAGGGAGCACTAGCATTGATGCGGGGAGATCAAATTGGAACTTTGTACAAGATGCAAGGTAGCACTATTGTTGATGGGTTCAATAGTTTTATGGTTCTTGAAAGTGGAGTAGAAAATCTAGTGGTCTCTAGAGAGAAGACCATGATGTGGCATCAAAGGCTTAGACATATTGGAGAGAAGGGCCTTCGAATAATTCATGGTAAAGGTATGGTAGAAGGAATGAGTAATAGCTCTCTAGATTTTGATTTATGTGAAAATTGTGTATATGGGAAGCCAAATTGGGTGAGTTTCCCCTCTGGTGGTAAGAGGGTGAAACATGTACTAGATCTTGTTCACAGTAATGTGTTTGGACCTGTGAAGGTTCTATCGCTGGGCAAGTTTGTGTACTATGTATCATTTATAGATGACTTCTCAAGGAATACATGGATATATTTCCTTAAGAATAAAAGAAGCCTTTGACAGGTTTAAATAATTTAAGGCTCTAGTGGAAAACCAGATAGAGAAGAAGACAAAGGTGTTGAGGACAGATAATGGTGGAGAGTTTTTCAGTAAGGAATTTGAAGAATTATGTAAGAAGTCTGGTATAGAACGACATAATACTACCCCATATACACCTGATAAAAATGGAGTTTTGAAAAGAATGACCAAGACATTGATGGAAAGAGCAAGAAGCATGCTCAGTGGTGTTGGGTTAGGACAATAATTCTGGGTAGAGGTAGTAGAGGCAACATGTTACCTGCTCAATGGATCAGCTTCATCAACGTTGAAGGATAAGACTCCATAAGAGGTATGGACTAGTAAGAAACCCTCTCTTTCACATCTGAGGGTATTTGGATGTGATGCATATGTACATGTTCCAAAGAAGAAAAGAACCAAGTTGGATAGTAAATCTAAACAGTGCATCTTTATTAGGTAAAATGATGGTTTAAAGGGTTATAAGATTTGGAACCCAGTAACAAGGAAGGTTGTGTACAATCAAGATGTGTTGTTTAGAGAGGTGAAGGATGTTATTAAACATGAAGTCCAACCAAATGAACCTAAGAAGATAGAGTTTGAGCTTAAGGAGGAAGAATGAGACTCTACAATGGAGGAGGAATTAGAATATGAAGAGCCACAAACTGAAGGTGTGAGAAGATCAGTTTGAGAAAGAAGGCAACCAAAAAGGTATAGGCCATCTGCTTTCAATTCAAATTTTTCTTTATATATTACTGATGATGATCCTAGAACTATGAAGGAAGTAGTGGATTCAGAGGATGACAAACTCTAGAAAGAGGCTATGGTTGATGAAATGGCATATTTGCAGAAAAAATGAGGCTTGGGATCTGGTGGAGTTGCCGGCTAGAAGGAAACCCATTGGCAGGAAATGGGTGTTCAAGAAGAAGTCAAATGCAGAAGGAAAGCTGGGGAAATACAATGCTCAATTGGTAGCAAAAGGTTATTCTGAGGTCTCAGGAATTGATTTTGGTGATATTTTTTCTCATGTTGCCAAGGTAGCTTCTATTAGATTATTGTTATCTGTTGTTGTTGCTTTTGATTTTGAGATAGAATAGAAGGATGTGAAGAAAACATTTCTTCATGGGGATCTGGATGAGGAGATCTACATGAAGCAACCTGAAGGCTTTGCAGTGAAGGGTAAGAAAGAATAGGTATGCAAGTTAAAGAAGTCTCTTTATGAGTTGAAACAGTCACCAAGGATGTGGTATCAGAAATTTGATACATTTATACAGGGACTTGGCTTCGCCAAAAGCAAAGAAGATCACTATGTGTATTTTAAATTAATTGGTCACTATGTTATTTATCTGGTCTTCTATGTGGATGATATGTGGCTAATTGGAAATGAAAAATAAATTATCCAGGATTTTAAGACCCAATTATCCTCCAAATTTGACATGAAAGATCTTGTTGCTACAAACTATATTTTGGGTATGGAAATTAAAAGAGATAGGGAAAAAAGGAAGCTCTGGTTAGACTAGAAGAAGTATGTCAAGACAACACTGCAAAGGTTTAACATGCAGGATAGTAAACCTGTAAAAGTTCCTATTTCTGTAGGTGTAAAGTTATCTCCCGAACAATGACCCAAGACACAAGAAGATGAAGAGGACATGTCTCATGTTCCATATGCAAGTGCAGTCAGTAGCCTGATGTATGCAATGGTCTGTACTAGGCTACACATTACACATGCAGTGCAACTGTTGAGCATGTTTATGTCAAAACTAGGGAAGGAGAATTGGACGACAGTTAAGAGGGTTTTCATGTATTTGCATGGGACTAGTGATTATGGTTTTTTTACCAAGGAAGACTAGGATTAGATAGAGTGTTGGGTATTTGTGGCTTTGTTGATGCAGACTCGGTTGGAGATCGAGATCAGAGAAGATATGAAAGTGGGTATGTGTTTAGCCTATTTGGAGGTGCAGTTAGTTGGATGAGTATGAAACAATCCGTAGTGGCACTATCAACTATGAAGGCACAATACATGGTAGCCACTCATGCAAGCAAGGAAGCAATTTGGTTGCAGAGATTGTGTTCAAGTATAGGGTTAGTACAGGGAGCTATAAGGATAGACTATGATAGCCAAAGTAAAATTTTCTTGGCAAAGAACCCTACTTACCATTCAAAGACAAAGCACATAGACATTCAGTATGAATTTGTGAAGGATATGATAGAAGGAAAAAAGGTGTTGCTGGTAAAGGTGGACACTTTGAAGAATATTGCAGATGCATTGACAATCTTTGTGAGCTATGAGAAGTTCTCTTTTTGTATAGAAATAATGGACATTTCATGGCTAGATAAATGACTAAGCTCTCCTCTGGCCCTTTGTGGAAAGAAAACAATAAGTGGGATAATGTTGGTATCTGTTATATTCTTTCCACGACTAGCCTACCTAGTTAACCGGGGGGATGGGGGGGCGGGGAGTCCCCCTTTTGTTGCAGAAACTATGTAGCAGGGTGGGTGGGCAGGGGGTGACAGGGGATTTGAGGGGGTCGGTTAGCCCCCCTCTACAGGGTCTGGGGCAGTGACCTGGGTAATTTCTTTTTGACCCTATATTAGCTCTGGCAGACCTACCTATGGTTTTGTGCATGGTTTCACACATGGTTTTGGACACGATGGTTTTATTTCCATGGTATTGGATGCTTCAACATGTATAAGTATGCATTATAACATTGAAAAGAGCATAATAAAAATCCAGTTGGTAGTCCCGCTTTTGGAATCTAGGGGAAAATTTTTGTGTATATGTTTTTTATGTGTTATGCTCTCGCATTATTTATTTTTTGTGTTTTAGAATTTGTATGTAGGTAATTTCTGTATGGGGTTAAAACCCATAGTTTAATATTTTAATTTCTTACCCTACGATCATAACCCCCCCTTTCCATGCGAAGGATCTCCATCTATGTTAATTCTTGCATCGCTAGGTAGAGTAGTAAAATGAGAGTATCAGTGTTAGAGTACTCAGCAACGAAATGGCCAGTCATAAAATTAGGTTAGCTTTTAAAAGAAATTGTTAGGCACTGAAGAATACTTAAAATAAAATGCCTTTCACCAACAGAATTATATCGAGAAGAGACTCCCTCATCTAATATAAAATTAGGAATAATATTTTCAGAAAATTAGGGAATTAGGTGAGCTAGTACACATAGTTTCTTCCATTGGTACGATATGTAGATTCATTAATATTAAGTGAGCTAAACCATTTAAAAATAAACATTATGCCAAAGGAAGATGTGTCGGAGAACTGTGCAAAAGGAGAGAAAATGCATAGGTGTGGAAATTTGTAACATAAATATTGTCTTTGTTATTGTGCATACGTTTTCTCTAGTGCAAAACATAAATCGAAAGGTCTAACTTTTATGAAGCTTCTAAAATGTAACTTTAACAAGTAACATGTCTATATTTGCATTGCCTAGGTGTTCAACATGCATTATTTTCTGGCATGCATGTTTCCAAATCATATTTGACTAGTTCTCAGGGGGACTCATTACGAATGGTTTTTCCAAAAGTTTATGGAAATGATAGTGTATTTTGGGAACTATGTGTTTTTCTCGTTAGCATAAGAATCATGCACATAAGTAATTTTTGAAAATAAGTATAGATCTTATGATATCTGTATTAGGTACTTTGTGGTTCATTTTTTTTGTGATTTGATATCTTGTTCATAGACAAGATTTTTGAACCAATCAATGTCGATATGCATATGCTATTAATGTGTGAATTTATTTTTATCTTCTTGCTTTATTGTTTGTAACTATATCTTCAAATTCATTTTCCTGTACATTGTTTATGTTGTGCTTACCATGGAAGAATAACTCATAGTCAATTTAGATTTTCTTTTGAATCTTGATTGATAAGGAATTAGTGGAGAAGAATTTGTTTACTACAAAAATATATTGTACATATGTAGGACTAAGGCAACATAATATATTTCACTTAAACAATTTTTCATATGCTCTAGGAGATTTCTTCTTTAATACTATGGTAACTATATTGTATTTTAGATATGCATCAACATAGATGTGTGAAGGAATGATAGAGCATTTGTGGCATTGTTTACATGAACAGAATGTTGAAGCCATATTATCTTATGACTGTGAATTGAATATATATGCATAGATAGAAATGCATGGCATAAATATCTCAAATGTTTACATGGAAAGAATGATAAATCAATGACAAATTCTATTGTTGTGGAAGAAGGAGTAGGGGAGAAATATTTTGTATACATTCATTATCGATTTGGCTGGGAATTTTGGTTAGACTTTGGTCAAAGAAACAATGAAAATCTTTTTTAATTTTAATTCAAATTTGTGAAAATAACGTTATGACGTATTTTTTGGTTTCAAGGGTATTTATAGTGAAATTTGTTTTGAAAAAATATCCCAGTTGATGGAGGATGAATATGATGTTCCCTATTCATGACACATTGTTCAACACATATTTTGCAATGCAGTCATGCATAATGATTCATTTGCATTAAACCACATAGAAGAAAGCATGAACACACATGCAATTATTCAATTTCCTAGGATAGTAGAATGAAAAGTTTACATTATACAATTACCAATGCCATATGAAAAAGGTAAGATGGATGGTGGCCCTTTTATATATTATTGGACATGATATATCCTGAATACAACTATATGAATATGGTCCACTAAGACTCTAGCTGTTGTAGATGAATTTTGTGGGTTCAAGAAAGGTGCAACGATATTCCATATTATGCAATTTGGAATGATTCTAGCTCATTTTCATTATGAACCTATGAAAGAGATAGTAGAAGAGAAAACCATTTGAGGTCCTATTGAAGTAGTTAAGGAATAATAATATATAGAGGAATCCAATAAAAAACATAGCAAGGTTAATACGAATGACTTTGAAAACATGAACGTAAATGAAAATAGCATATAAATTGACGTAGATCTTATCAATGAAAATAATAGATCACAAATAGCATTGCATCACTCAAAAAACATATAAGAAACAAGGATGCTTTTAAAACAAGTGTACTTATAAAACTATGCAAGGCATTAAATTCCAACTCTACAAACATCAATGTTGATGAAGATACTATGGAACTTAATAAAAAGTCTATCAATGTAAGTAAGATACAATATTGCTTATTGCATGAACTAAAAAAATATATAAGAAAGAATAATGTTATCAAAACAAGTCAGATTACAAGATGATTGAAGCAACAAAAATCAAACACAATACCATATTTTCTAATAAACATAAATAATTGTTACATATGTTTGATTATATATTTGAAAAAATGATTGAACAACAATATTTTAAGAAAATATAAGATGTTCCTATTTATGATTGTGCAATATGAAATACAATTTCATTTAAAAGAGATGTCATAGAAAAACAATCAATAATGTGCTGAAAGTTAAGCTTATATGGAAAAAATGCATAAAAGCATTAGACAATGACAAAGTTATCAAATTTCGAGGTCTAGAGAGAATTATGTGAAATAAACAAATTTCCTTAGTGAAAGAACTTCATGAATTGGAGGAAAGGCTAATATCATCAATATTACCAGTTTTTCAAATATGATAAGTTGGACAACATTTTAGAAAACCACAATTCACATTGACTAATGGACTAATCAATGTACTTTCTGACACATCTCAAATTCATATTTCACTTCCTCATGACATAAATGAATCTAGTATAGTGGTTATGGAAATTAAAACACATTTAGTGTTTAAAAACATATTTTCTAGTGGGAGAATATGTGTTCATAAAGTCATGAAGGAATTGAGACGATTTTGTAAAACTCCTCTTCATAAACGAGAGAATGTCAAAATGAATGAAAACTAGAAACAAGTTCTTGATCAAAACAAGGATGCATATCCATGAGAGACATGGAATGATAAAAAAATCAATGATGATAATGAGTACTATGAGCAAGATCTACTAACAAAAACACTATTACATGGATTTATCAATTCTAATAATATTTATGATCTTCATAATAATCAAATAAACATCGCTCAGGGGGAATATTCAAAGATATGTATTCAGAACAGATGACCTTCCCCAAACTATTTAATGGGAAAAAACGATTAGACAATGTTACGAGAAACTTTACATATCGCGATATTGCTCGGTGGGAATTTCTTCATCAAGATCATGATTTTTCATATCATATAATTTTTTTTTTACAAAACAATGTGAATTATCCTAAGTCAGTTATTTCATTGTATTTGGATTTGTATAAGAAATGGATAGTTAAAGGGATAAAAACTAATAGCTAGAGACGTTAAAACTAAGGAAAATTTGAAACACATTCTCCCATTAAACATTGTGTACATGGATCTTAGATGAATGCAAACATCGCGAAATACTTTTCACATTTTGTATTTGTCACTATCTCACATGCATATGCATCCTTGATTTAATCAATGACTTGTTTCTAGTTTCTGTTTATTCAGACATCCTCTTGTGTGTAAAGTGGAGTTTTACACAATCATCTGAATGCCTTCATGACTTCATGAACACATATTCTTCCAACAATAAATATTATTATAAATACTAGACAAAAATATGCTCCACCAACTTTCTTTGTTATGTTTAGCAGTGTTGAACATATATTGGAGGCTTTAATAAAGGCTTTGCAACAAATACATTGAGAGAAAAAATCGTGGACCATAAACGAGGTAGAGGAAGATGGTATTGATAGCTTGATAAGAAACAACCATGTTACCTATGTGCGATATTACAAAAGTAGAATGAATTCTCTACGCCAGTTAATTTAAACGAGTCCAAGTACTTTGGTGATGTCGTTGACTATTTATGTGTAACCAAATTAAAAAATCGAGGAAGTCGACATGAACATGTATTGTTATGGAAAGAGAAGTCTCTCATTTATGGAACAAATACGAATATTGAAATTAAAATTTTTGTTAGCAAGTAGTTGTGTTGTGATTAAATTAAACTACCTACAATTCTGAAAACTATTGAGTGTCATCACCATACAAGCACTTGCAGTAAAGGAAACCATATGCATTGCAAGTTCAATTTTCCAATTCCACCAATGCTAAGGATGAAAATACTCGAACCTATGGAATTTAACAATGAAAAAATAGAAGTGAATGAAAGAATGATATTTCATACATTACAGAATATGGAACATGATGAGACATATACTTTTGATAGTTTTATCTAAAGAATAGGTATAAGTGAATATGACTATATCCCTGCAATTCGTTGTACTATGAAATGAAGAACAATTTTGTAAAAAAGGGAATCAATGGAGATGTGGATTAACACCTTCGCTCAACATATTTCATTAATTTGGGTGCAAATATTGATGTTGAAATTATACTTAACTAATATGCTACAACTAGTTATTGTTGTTCTTATATGAGAAAGCTAGATAAAATAGTGGCATTGATGTTTAAACGTGTACGAAGTGAATGCCAAAAAATATAAACAATTGCAAGACTAGGAAAATCCTTATTGAACTTTCAACAAACTTTTGCATAACAAGTTGTCTATATAGTGTGGCCAATGTTGATGAATACTAGTTCAAGAAAATGTATATTTATTAATAGTTTATTAATATATGATCAAACGATTTTACTAAAGAAACCAAAATACCATTAGCATGAATTAGACAAATAAGAAAACATAGCATGTTTATCAATTATCGATTGCTATGTCCAACAACCAGAAAACATAGAACATGTATGCTTACCAGAATTTTCATTGTGTTATAAACTAAAAGGAAAAGAAAAGACGAGGCACTCAGAGACATGTTGATGGTGCTAGGCCTGCTAACATGTAAAGGGATGTCCCTGATAAGAAGTCCCAATTATACCTCAGACCATTTGGTGTAGAAGTCCCAATAGTGGGTCATAAGGTAATCCCTTAACATCGATTTCGCACAGAGGCAAGTAAGATGTATCTGTTGGTAGAAAGAGTGTGATGGATGCAACAAGCCAAGGAAGGTGTATGAGAGGTTCAAACACATGGGGCTTGAGATGAGTGTGCCCCTTGGAAACCTGTGATGGCATGGAGTTAAGAAGGGAACACACGAGAAAATATTCATCACAACATGGAAAGCAAGTTAGCTAGAAATACAAAGTGATGGTTAAACCAACAACACGTTATAGAAAGGTTCATACATACACACACAAAAAAGTACATACATCCATGCATAGGGAAACAAATACATGTATGATTTAGAGTAAACTGGATAGCATAGACTGCAATACAACATATGCATGAAACATGTTGGATCTTTTATATTAATAAGTGTGAGTTCCAGTCATACAATACATCCATGTCGAACCGCTAGATCTGACAGCAGAACATTATAGCCACAACTGCCTACTCCTCCAACAAGATATACTAGCTCTCCACATTGGAGAATCCAAGGCTTATTGCAATACTATCCAATCCCTCTCTAAGATAGTCCTATCGGAAGCTTGGCTTATCAAAAGCCTTTACAATGAGTTATCATGTTCTATTTATAGCAAAGGGTGGGGTGACCCTTTCATTCCCATTTGTGTCAGTTCATCTGTCTTCATGACTCTTCATCTAGTTTATGAATGTTACATCAAACTATCGACACTTGAACTTCCACTTGACAAGATGTTACATTACAATGCACATGTGCCCATGTGAGACAAAAAGGCTTGAACAAGCCATGCAAGACATCACTAACACTTGGTCTGTAGTGGTGAGACCAACTCTTTGACATGCTTGTGATGGTGAAGGTGGTGAGCTGATGCCATGCTTGGTCATCCGTGATGGTGTGCATGTGCTCCATGGTGACATCTTGTTGAAGCGAACTCTTGCGTCCATTGCATCCTGGTGCATTAGTGGGGATCCTTCATCCAACTCGTGTACTAGCATGCACATGGTCTTCTTCAGTGCGACCGAACTAGAAACGCACTGATGAATAGTGTCCATGTTTTTAGGATATTCCGACACATAGGAAATAGTTAAGTTCAACTTGGTCTAGTATAGAGTTAGGTATAGAGTTAGGTAAAGTGTGTTTCTTTACTGTTGTACATTTTGTAACTTACAATCTAACGGTCACGATATGTAGTGATCCGACGGTTCATTCTCTCCTCGGTATTACCGACACTTGATCCGTGGCTTGACACCCGATTGGTCCATGAATTCTATTTAAAGCACATGGAGGGTCATTTGTAGGTTAACCGTGCATGAGAGAAGCTTATGTAAATTTGTCATTCTTTTATTAATAAATTGCCTGTAGTAGCCACGTTGGCGCAGGCCGTGGACTGTTTCCCTCTCTGAGGGTTTTAACCACGTCAAAATACTGGTGTATTGATCTGTGATCTGTTTGTGAGCAGTTTCCTTTTGGTGTTTTTTCTGAGGAACTTACCCTGTAAATTCCTACATGGTATCAGAGCTATTTGAGGGCCGCGTCCGTTGGTGATCCAAATTTGAAGCCGGTTGAACTGCATCCGACTGCCATCTCCTAGATCTGTTGTTTCTAACTGGTTTCGGGCCAAGAGGACTGCTCTGTTGTGTTGGGAGCATTTGTTCCAGTGAGGAACCCCTTTCGTTTCACGCGAAAAGGTTTTCAGTAGCCCTAGCTGCGTCATTTTTTAGATCTGGAGGTATATAGTGTTTATTTGCAATTTACTATTATTTTCTCTTTGTTTATTTCGGTTTCGGTTTATTTAGATCCTTTTATTACTGGATCTATACCTTTCATTTCTACGTATGCTCTTTGCCCTGCGACTCTGTGTGATCTAGGCAAATCAGAAACAGAAAGGAAGGATTTTTCTCATGCGTATGCTCTTTTCCCTGCACCTTAGTGTGATCTCGGAAAATCAGAAACATTGAGAAAAATATTTAGTTTTTCGGCTAAAGCTAACTTTGAGCCACCAGGTTCAATTTTTTTTAAATATTTAGTTTTTTTGGTTAAAGCTAACTTCGAGCCATAAGGTTCGTTTTTCTTTGCATATTCGTGTTGGGTTTTGTGTTTTGTGTTTTGTAGGGAAAAAGAGGTTCCTCAAGGCAAGCACGCAACCCAAAGCCCCCCCCCTCTCTCTCTCTCTCTCTCTCTCTCTCTCAAATTTTTTGTATAGATCAATTGGTTCAAAGCTATTTTAAGAGAGCAGAGGTCTTGGGTTCAAATCTTCATTTTGTGGGGGTGTTTTTTTCATTCGCGCACATTCGCGCACTTTGCCGGCAACTTCAACAAAGTTTTTTCAAAAAGCCATAACTTCTTCATCCGGAAGCCTTTTTCAGAGCTGTTTTTTTTAAAACAGCCTAATTTTTCGAGATAGATCTATCCATTGGAACACTTACTTTCAGCATCTTCAGCTTCAGTTTTTTTATAATGGAAAGTCCATGCCAAGTCATTCTTTACATCACTAACTACTTCCAATGGGTATCCTACATGGAAGATTTACTTAGAAGTAAAGGTCTCTACAGAATAGCCACGGGCCAAGAGAAGAAACCAAAAGATGAAGACAAGGTTGCAA